>CM034235.1:57469331-57614690 GCA_019916065.1 Vitellaria paradoxa | reverse complement strand
GGGAGGTGAAGCAGAGAAGCAATGCTCCCATCCCACAGTCGCCTGGGTCGTGGAAGGAAGTGGCATATATGTAATATGCGATATCAATTAGAGAACAAACGCGTTTTAAAGCCGGTAGGGCACTGGGTTCAGTGGAAACTCCAGGGTTAAGCGTGTCCCAGTGGAGTAGTACCGGGATGGGTGACCTCCTGGGAAGTACTTACCAAGCCCAAAGCGGATAATATTGTACTATATGGATGCGGGTCGTTACAAATGGTATCAGAGCCAATACTAAGCTAGAAGTGTGGGATCACGCATGGGCCCACGTGTAGGGGACCTGCCTATGAGTAACTCTGCCTGTGGGAGAGTAAAAACAGGAGGTCATGCTGGGACGCGTGCCCTGTAAGGGAGGAGGATTGTGAGGGACTGTGAGGGACCTGCCCATGAGGGACTCTGCCTACGGAGAGTGAAGCGGGAGGTGAAGCAGAGAAGCAATGCCTCCATCCCACATCGCCCTGGGTCGTGGAAGGAAGTGGCATATATGTAATATTCGATATCAATATAGAACAACGCGTTTTAAAAGCCGTGAGGGCACTGGGTTCAGTGGAAACTCCAGGGTTAAGCGTGCTCCAGTGGGAGTAATACCGGGATGGGTGACCTCCTGGGAAGTAGCTTACCAAGCCCAAAGCGGACAATATTGTTCTATATGGATACGGGTCGTTACAAAAGTGAATCAGGAGGTCATGCGGGGACGCGTGCCCTGTAAGGAGGAGGATTGTGAGGGACTGTGAGAGACTTGCCCATGAGGGACTCTGCCTACAGGAGAGTGAAGCGGGAGGTAAAGTAGAAGAGCAATGCCTCCCATCCCACGTCGCTTGGGTCGTGGAAGGAAGTGGCATATATGTAATATTCGATATCAATATAGAACAACGCGTTTTAAAGTCGTGATGGCACTGGGTTCAGTGGAAACTCCAGGGTTAAGCGTGCTCCAGTGGGAGTAGTACCGAGATGGGTGACCTCCTGGGAAGTAGCTTACCAAGCCCAAAGCGGACAATATTGTACTATATGGATGCGGGTCGTTACAAATGGTATCAGAGCCTAGGTTAGAATACCTAGGGACAGTGGGAACTAGAATTTCTATGTGATAGGATATATTTACGTGCCTTATAGGATTTCAAGAGAGTTAGTAGTAATTGAAATTATGAATTGATAATAATCAGTTTCTTAATCTCTTTCTGATTTCTATTCTTAAAGGATGCCTCCACGTGTTGCTAATCCTAGCGGTAGAGGCCGTGGTCAAGGCCGCGGCCAAGGTCGTGGTCGCGGTCATGGCTGAGGTCAAGGACAGGGACGAGGAGTCCCGGCAATTGAGGATGTACACATGCAACCTGATGTGGCTCGGGATCAAGAGTCACATGCAGGAATTGGAGTAGAGCTACCACCAGGAGCGACCAATGCACTGCAGGGAGTAGAGGTCCTACGTGGTACTGGAGTTCTACCGGAGTTTGGAGAAGTGCCTCAGGCAGAAGTCGAGCAGGCAAGGGTGGCTAATACACCACGAGCTGTCAATGATCAAGCTGGAGTGGATAATGTTTCTCAAGGAGGCTCAGTTAACCCTGAAGAATTTCTACAGAATATGGCTACAGCAATGATAAAGATAGTGGGAGGAACACAGAAAGACGAATCCATTTCAGCATTAACTACGTTCAAGAGAATGAATCCACCCACATTTGATGGAGAGGCAGATCCAGATACCGTTGAGAGTTTCCTATCACAGTGTGGGAGGATATTTAATACAATGGTGATTATTCAGGATAAGGTGAAGGTGTCTTACATTGCATTTCAATTGATTGGAAAGGCGAGTGATTGGTGGACATCAATAGAAGATTCTCAGGATGTGGGCGAAATAACTTGGGAAAAATTTAAGGAGATGTTTAGAGAACAGTTCTTTCCGTTACCAATGAGGGATGCAAAAAGAGATGAGTTCATGAATCTGATTCAAGGTGCAATGACCGTGTTGGAGTATGAGCGTAAGTTCTTTGCTCTTTCTAAGTATGCACCAGAGATAGTTTCAACAGAGTATAATAAATGCCGAAGATTTGAGTGGGGTTTGAGGCTAGCAATCAAGGGTAGGGTAGTACTTTTACATTTGGAAGACTACAAACGTTGACATCCCGAGCTATGATAGTAGAGAAAGATTTAAATGACATGAAGCAGCGGACAGATAACAGGCAGGGTAAGAGTTCAGCTCACTAGACAAGAGAAATAAAAAGAGGCAAAGAGAAGATTCACAGTATCAGCAGAGCAGTGCACCTCTTACTCATTCTACAGCAGGAACGACCTCACAAAGTCCAATTATTTGTTTCCAATGTAAGCAACCCGGACATAGAAAGTCAGAATGCTCTCAAAGGGGAGGATCAGGTAGAGTTGAGCAGATGATTGAATCGAGATCATGTTACCAGTGTGGCCAGTAGGGTCATATTTTAAGAGATTGTCCGCAACGGTAAGGGACTTCAAGTGTTGTTCGACCACAGCAACCTACTCAGTCAGTTTCTTACCAGTAAAGTTCTAGACCATCAGGGTCACAGGCCATGCAATCGTAATTTTCGAGAGCAACCTAAGGTGGACCTCAACAAGGCCAGCGGGGTAACAAGCCGTTGGCGACGCAAACACAGGGAAGAGTTTTTGCATTGACATGAGATGATGGACCCATTGAACCTATTGTGACTAGAGGTACATTTCTTATTTTTACTTCTAGAGCCATAGTACTTATAGATACTGGAGCATCGCATTCGTTTATTTCTGCACATTTTGCTTCTGCATTGAAATTAACTATAGAGCAATTGGTCCCACCTATACGTGTCGAGACACCGATTGGGGGCCATACCATTTTAACTCAAATTTGTAAAGCGTGCGAGATCACCATAATTGACAAGATTTCTGCATCCGGTCATCATTTGCTGTTCAATTTGATTGTATTAGAGATAAACAACTTTGACATCATTCTCGGTATGGATTGGCTATCTATTTATCGAGCAATAATAGATTGTGCTAAAGAGAGAGTAACCTTGCATACACCTGAGGGTGACCAAATACGATTCACAGGTGATTGTAGAGATTGTTTGGTCACACCTGTTCTAGATGGACAGAAAAGGATTGATTTGCATAGCTTGTTCGCCAGCTTAGCTTTGGAGGAAGAAGAAGTGAGTAATGAAGTAAAGTTGCCACCAATTGTTTGTGAGTTTTCAAACGTATTCCCGGAAGACTTGATAGAGTTGCCACCCGAACGAGAAGTGGAATTTAGTATTGATCTAGTTCCAAGCACAGAGCCAATATCTGTGGCACCTTATAGACTTGCTCCATCAGAACTAGTTGAGCTAAAGGCTCAGCTTAAGGACTTGATTGCTAAAGGTTTCATCCGTCCAAGTACTTCACCGTGGGGAGCATCGGCATTGTTTGTGACAAAGAAAGATGGTTCGTTGCGGAGGTGCATTGACTACAGGAAGTTAAATAGGGTGACAATAATGAATAAATACCCACTAGCGAGGATTGACGACTTGTTTGACCAGCTCTAAGGTTCACAGTGCTTTTCAAAGATTGATCTAAGATCAGGGTATTATCAATTAAGAGTGAAGAAGGAAGATATACCAAAGACAGCTTTTAGGACTCGATATGGGCACTACGAGTTTTTAGTGATGCCTTTCGGGTTGACAAATGCCCCTGCAGCTTTTATGGATTTGATGAACAGAATATTCAGTGCTTACTTAGATAAATTTGTGGTAATATTCATTGATGACGTGTTGGTGTATTCCAGATGCAAGGAGGAACATGAGGAGCATTTGAGATTAGTACTCCAAACTTTAAGGGAGCACAAGCTTTATGCTAAGTTAAGTAAATGTGAGTTTTGGCTTGAAGAAGTGAAGTTTCTTGGGCATGTTGTATCCAGTAAAGGGGTATCAGTAGACCCATCTAAGATAGAAGCAGTTATGGATTGGCCGCAACCAAAGACAGTATTTGAGATTCGAAGTTTCTTGGGATTAGCTGGATATTATCGAAGGTTTGTTCAGGATTTTTCAAGGTTAGCTGCACCAATGACCAGGTTAACTCGAAAGAGAGTGAAATTTGTGTGGGATGAGGCTTGTGAAAAGTCATTTCAAGAAAGATGATTAGATTACACAGTGTATTGTGATGCTTCTAAGGAAGGATTAGGGTGTGTGCTTATGCAAGGAGGTAGGGTTGTGGCCTACGGGTCAAGACAGTTAAAGATTCATGAGCAAAATTATCCTGTACATGACCTAGAGTTAGCAGCAGTAATTTATGCTTTGAAGAGTTGGAGACATTACCTATATGGAGAAAAGTTTGAGGTATTCTCAGATCACAAGAGTTTAAAGTATATCTTTACCCAAAAGGATCTAAATTTGAGGTAAAGGAGATGGATGGAGTACATGGAGGATTATAACTTTGAATTACACTATCATCCAAGGAAAGCAAATGTGGTTGCGGATGCTCTTAGTCGAAAGACTCGTAATGTTTTAGCTAGTCTTGCAATGAGAGAATGGGATATGATTAAGGATATTGGGGAGTTTGATCTTCACTTAATAGAAGAAGAAGGACGTGCTATTCTCTTTTCTATGGTGGCACAACCGACGTTGGTTACTCGTGTTATAGAGGCTCAAAGACTCGATGTTGAGTCTGACATATATCGAGCAAAAGTGTTGAATAAAGAAGGATTACTAGGCTGGACTTTTGATAAAGATAGTGGTTTGAGATATCAAGGCAGATTATTTGTACTAGCATCTATTCGAGATGAGGTCTTAAAAGAGTTACATCATTCCAAACTTGCAGTGCATCCAGGTGGTATGAAAATGTATCATGACTTGTGTCGACAATTCTTTTGGGTAGGGATGAAAAAGAAGGTGGCGGAATTTGTTAGTAGGTGCCTTACTTGTCAACAAGTGAAGGCCGAACATCAGAAACCGGCAGGTATGTTACAGCCACTACCAGTATTAATGTGGAAATGGGAGAATGTGACAATGGATTTTGTGTCTGGGTTACCGAGATCACGAAAGAGTCATGACACAATATGGGTGGTGGTGGATAGATTGACAAAATCAGCTCATTTCTTACCTATTCGCTTAACTGATTCTATAGATGCTCTTGCTCGACTTTATATCAAGGAGATTGTAAGACTTCACGGAATTCCTATTTCTATTGTCTCAGATAGGGATTCTCGTTTCATCTCCAGATTTTGGCAGGGTCTCCAAGCAGCTATGGGGACTCAATTGACACTTAGTACAGCCTTTCACCCGCAGACTGATGGACAATCAGAACGGACTATTCAGATTTTAGAAGATATGCTAAGAGTTTGTGTACTTGATTTCTAAGGCAGTTGGGAGGATTACTTACCACTAATAGAGTTTACTTATAATAATAGCTACCAGTCAAGTATTGGGATGGCACCTTTCGAGGCGTTATATGGTAGGCCGTGCAGATCACCAGTTTGTTGGACCGAAATTGGAGAAGCTACAATTATTGGGCCAGAGCTTGTTAGGGAAACTACTGAGAAAGTTAATGTTATTCGCCAAAGACTTGAGACGGTGCAAAGTCGCCAAAAGAGCTATGCTGACCGGAGACGAAGACCACTAGAGTTTGAGGTGGGAGATCACGTGTTCTTAAAGGTCTCACCACGAAAGGGAGTGTTTCGTTTTGGTTGTAGAGGGAAGCTTTCACTTAGATTTATTGGACCATTTGAGATTTTGGCTAGAATTGGAGATGTGGCGTATCGTCTTGCCTTACCACCACAATTATCGGGTGTGCATGATATTTTTCATGTATCTATGTTGAGGAAGTATAATGCTGATCCATCACATGTTCTTGATTGGACCGAGCTTGAGATTGACTCGGGTGTGACATACGAAGTAAGACCAGTGAAAATTTTAGATTCACGAGAGCAGGTTCTAAGAAGAAAGATCATTCCTTTAGTTAGAGTGTTGTGGAAGCATCATGGTGTCGAGGAGTCCACTTGGGAACGAGAGTCAAAGATAAGAAATAAGTATCCCGAATCGTTCAATGATTCAGGTATTTCTAAATTTCGAGGACGAAATTTTTTTTAGGAGGGTAAGATGCAACGACTCAGGAAATTTAAATCTTGATTTGATTTTTTTTATTTAAATTTTGTTGTGATATTAATTAAATATTTATTTTATTATGGATGCATAGTGGGTATGAGAATTTTATTTGAGTTTTTAAATTGAGTATTTGAGTATTTAAAAATAATAAGAAAATAGATGTCCATTCTAAATTGAAGTCTAACTCCATAGGGCTTAGGCATTCGGCCAAGCAAAAAAAAAAAAATATAGAATTTCAATTCAAATTAACTTTCAATCACAGCCACTTATATATATATATATATATGCATGTTATATGCAATTCTATTGAACCTGGAAATTCGGCAGCCTATAAAAAAAAAAAGTGATTTTGACTCCACGTTGGATTCATTGAGGTCGTGATATATATATATATACTTTGGGTGTGGGCAAACGCCCAGAAGGAATTCGGAAAAAGAAAAAAAAAAAAAGAAGAGAAAGCAAATTTGAGTCCAATTAGGACTCCCTTAAGGCGGCTAATATGTATATATATATATATATATATATGCATAGGACAAACGCCCAGCAAGCCTATTCGGCAGAGAAAAAAAATATAGAGAAAAAAAAAAAAAAAACTGAAAGAAGGGGTGCTGGTCGGCAGAGGAAAAGTTGGATTCGATTTTTTTTTTGGTTTTGCCGCGGCTGGAAGTGAGCGGTAAAGGCAAATTGAATATTCTTTTCACAACAAATTCAGATTTAATATTTGAGGTAGGAGTAGAGTTAAATAAAAATTAAATTTATTATGTATGATTTAATTTTTTGAATTATGTGATTATTTGGTTTATTGTTATGTGATCAATTATATGATTGTGGCTGTCTTGTGAATAGAAAAAGTATGTATAAATTAATTTTGATTTTGAGGAATTAAATTTAAGTTAATACAAAAAATTTTTATTATTATTTAAAAAAAATTTTTTATTACGAAACCTTGAATAAGGAAAATAAATATTTTTAGAGAAGGATTTGGATTCGAATAAATAAATAATTATTTATTCGTTGATTTTTACGATTTTGGTTTTGGGTTGTGAGAGGTGCCGGGATAAATAGTTAGTGCTGAAAGCTCCGCTGGTGAAAGACCAGGAACCCACGCGGGGTTGGGTTATATGTCCAGTAGGCTAGTAACCTACGAAGCATTGATGAGTTGATATTTTTTGGTAACCTATGGTTGAGGCATAGATTGACCGGGTAGCGGTACCTAACCCACTAATTAATAACGTAGTTGTTAAAATAATATATTTTATTTATTGTTGTGATCAAAATATTTAAATTTAAATGTTTTTGATGTGTGATGTATGTTGACATGACATGTCGGAGATTTATAGGACACCCATATATGATTTATTTAATTTTTATTTTTCTCCGAGCACCAGTTGATTATTTTAATATACCTTAGTATATTGTGCTCATACCCCTACAACTTTAGATGCAGGTGCAAGTGTTGCACAAGATAATGGTCGTGATGGGATCGCTTAGGCAAAGTAGAGATTTTTAATAATTTGTTAATTTTATTTCAGGAAGAGAACTGCATATTTGTTTTTAGTTTAATTTCTTTATTGGATTTGGATCATTATAATTGTCTCGGTTTGGGAGACTAGAGATGGATTTATTTATTTAATTTTTCCAAGTTTGGGGATTATTAGTTCACTATTATTAAATACAATTGGCTCTGGTTATTTTGAATTGATGGTTTTGGTGATTGTGATTGTTTGTTCATGCTCCCGAGTTTGTGGAAAATTCAGGGCGTGACATATAAACTAGGAACTACGGTGACGTGATTCCCAAGATAGAATACGTAGGCAGCTCAAGCAAAAGTGGCCTTGAGTCCGGTCTTAATTATGGATGAGGTTTGGGTAGATAAAGATTGGATAACTGCATTACATCACATGTGCATTTTTATATTATGTTTGCATTGCATAACATGACATGTGCATTTTATATTATGTTTAACTGCTATTGTTGTGAGTTATATTATATGTTTGAGCGTATCCATTAGCACACCCTTGCATGGTTCTACCTAATGGGCTGGTTAATTTACTTTATCTATATTGCTGGTGATTCGGCGAGGTCAGGAAATAGCCACCCGAAATTGAATTAAGATTGATAGATGGTCTGTTACAGAATTTTACTTCTATTGAAATGTTCGTATTCCCCTTTGTGTGACCTGGGGGTGTGGATCCCAAAGTCAATTTATATTCGAGATTGCATTGTTGTTGATAAGACCTATGAGGCTGTGTCAATCTTTAACGTAATTACCAGGGTGTGACCTTAAATTTATCGCGATTGATGATATTTTATTTATTTCATATAGGAATGTGGAATGTATTTGTTCTACTAGTTGTTATTGTATTAAAACTCGACTTTAGCACCGGTTTTTATTTAATTTATTTTTTTCCCATATTCCCATACCGTCTGTTCTGGATAATTAAGTTAGGGGCGTGACAATAACATAGGGTAATTTTATTTAAAATAATGTCATGACAAGGTTTTGGATTGAAATGGGTGTTGTTGCCCAAAGCGGTATATCCATTAAGATCTAATTTTCTTGTATACGAAATATGGCCATGTCTATTGTGTTATTGCACGCAAATATCTACCCAAAGAGGGTATTGTGTGCAGTAATAACAAAAATGTTATTTGGTAACTAATAGAGAGTGTTTAAATTTATTTATTTATTTATTTTGAAAGGTTAGTCTGTCCAAAGGGGACTAATTTTCAAATACTTGAGCATTCTCATATAATGGTTAGCTGAAGAGATCTCATAACATGTTACACTATCTACACAAAAAGGAGACGGTAATGATGCATTGAGGAACCCCTATTATTTATAATTATAGTAAATTATTGTCCTTTATTTTTGCTTACATATTTTCATTTTGTCACCAAATAGTTTCCTTTATAGTTGTTAATAGCAATACAATTATTGGGTTTTTGGATAGTTTCGATTTTAAGTAGGAGCAAAAAAATTTTTTTGGTAACTTATTTTTTAATGTTCTGGATCTAATGGTGATGCATACTCTCACTGATTTGATTGCATATTATTGAATTCTCCTAATAAAGCTATTTAATGGCCCTAAAGTGCTTATTTATGTATTTTTCTTACATTTTTAAAGCACATAATTTTTTTAAAGGCATAAAATTACAATCATCGACATGGTGCGAGATGTTGGTTGATGTTGGCATTATTGCCCAAAGGATACGCTCGTTGATTCTTGATTTTTTTGCATATTTGAACATAATGAACCATTATATTGTTACATATAATAATATGTCAAAAGATGATTGTTGTATGTATTAATGACACGATTAAAATTCAGTGACTGACCAAAGAATATTTTAGTTAGAAGAGTCTTTTTGCCCACAAGGAATTGACTTTTTAAATATGGGTATTATCATTGATGGTTTACTGAAATGAACTTATAGCATGTTGCACTCTCTACCCAAAGGGGAGACGGCAATGATACACCAAGTCATCTCTTATAGTTTATGCTTGATTAAGTTTAAAGTAAAGCTTATTTTTGTCTCTGATTGCTAATTATTATTTTAAAATCCTTAAAATTTTAAGCATAGTGTTTTACATAATGGTCTATTTTAGATAATCTAGTGCAAACTTTAAGTATATCTTTTTTTCATCATGATAATAGTATGTCCAAGAGACTTAAAGTTTAAAATAAAATTTTTTCTTATGACATAAGAGACTAGGTCATATTTCTAAATAGAGAATTCAAAGGTTTATAAATGATGATATTTTAGTATCTCTTAATTTTGAAAACTCAGACACCTTGTGTTGATTGTATCTGTGATAAATTGACCAAAATGATCACAATTTTGAGGTCTGACTGTAGGGTGAGTATCATGACAGACATGATACTATAGGATAGCATATGGGATTGTTTGCAAAATATTCACAAAAATGTAGGGATTG
The DNA here is from genome assembly GCA_019916065.1 of Vitellaria paradoxa. NCBI lineage: Eukaryota > Viridiplantae > Streptophyta > Magnoliopsida > Ericales > Sapotaceae > Vitellaria > Vitellaria paradoxa. Next base: position 57,604,643 of record CM034235.1, on the reverse strand, counting down.
TTGCCCAATATACCATGCTAGGTAACCTTAAATAGAATGGTGTAATTGAAAGACGTAATTACACCCTTAAAAACAAAGAGTATAATGAGTAGGTGAAACTTACCTTTGTATATTTGGGGTTATGTCACAAAATCTACCTTAAAAGTCTGGAATGGATTTCCATCTCCAGTGTTTATACATAGGTTAGCCGGAGCATATGCGCGGGGCTTGTTCTCTTTTCATTATTAATTGTTATGATTTTTCAAAATTTTTAAAATTTTTAAAATTTTATTAGATGTATATAATAAATAAAAATTTAAAAATTATTATAATTAGATGACACACATCATAATATAAAATTTAATTAAGTATAATGTAACACAATAACATTTTCCAATTTTATATATATTTAATATTATATGATATAATGAAATTAAGTTTTTAATTTGCATGTAAAAAGACATTCATCGACTTTCTCAGGCCTTACTCTATATACCTTGCTTTATATATATTTAATATAATATAATGAAATTATATTTTTAACTTGTATGTAAAAAGACATATATCTAATTTTCAAACGCAATAATTGCCCTCATCTTTAGAGATCCTATTTATTAGTTGTTGGATTGGAAGATTAAGGCAATGCCTGGTTTACTAAAAAAGAATAAAATAAATAAAATAAAAAGTTAATGTAAAGGTGATACATGACAGAATTTAATTAGAGAAAGTTAAAAAAATTTAAAAAAATTATATTTTTTTAGTAAAAAAGAGAGATTTAAACACCCTCTAATTAATTTAGCCAACACGAATCGTATCTCCATGCTATCAAAAATACTTGATACCCACTTTTTTGCAATATTTTTGAATCTTAAACTTGTAATTAGGATAAGAAAATAAGCATATTTCAAATTAAATTATTTGATTGGATATTAGCTAGGAGAATAAGAATGAATATATATATATATATATATATGCAGCAGAATTACTTAATTTGTTTGATTACCATAAATTAATAATGCATACACAAATTAACTACATCCAAAAATTCATTTTCCTATTACCTGTAAAAATAAACAGTGACTATTAATTTTGAGGTGTGTATTTGAAACGATAGTCAACTACATTTTTTGAGGTAGTTGGATGAATTTAATTTCCAACAAGTTCGATTATTTTGATACGATAGTTGTGACATGTCATGTGACTCCACCACAGAAAAATAGACTATAAAGAACATGCAATTAAGACATGATTGTTTATTTATTGTTGAGCTAATATAGTGTTTTTTATTATAATATAAAATAGTTGTGTTGGGTATATAATTTAACGGGTGAATTTTCCCCTCACTTTCCTTCTCTTCATGCGATTAGTATAATCTGCTATATCACTAATTATTAATAATAATTAAAAAAATTAGAAAAGCCTATATCAATATGGTTTGACAAAACTCCTGTTAATCGGTTTCTCCTCTCAATTTCTTCTTTTTCATGCATTTCACTGCTATGGCAGCTTATTCAACATTTTTATACGCCTGCGAATCCCACCAACATTAACATCGATCGATCACATAAAAAAGTAACAATGATATCATTTTAATTACTATCACTTTTCTTTTCTCCGAATTAAACAAGTTCCATCAGCATACCAAAGGTGGGCTTGAACTTAGGTTTGTCAAGAAAAAATATGAAAAGGTCAAATGAAATAAAAATATAACATTATTTTTTTATTAAAATTAGTAATATAGGGAGAAAATGAATATAGATATTAATAATACAAAAAATATTATATTTATTTTTATTTATTTCACCATAACAGTGATAACAGCGACACAACGTTGATGACGTACTTGCGTTCAAACCAACTCATTTAATTCAAACCAACTCAATTTTGTTTGGACTTGTATTGAAGATATGTTTCATGTCCTCCTCGCTATCACGTTGCTACCTCTAAAGGGACCATTAATTTTAGAGTATATTGCATTAACCTACTCTTGAGGTTTTTGAAAACGACGCAACATTTTTGATATGAAAAATTTTAAAGTTATTTGTTCAAGGTTATATATTTATATAATACAATAACAATAAATATATAAAAAATAAAACTAAACACTAAATATTTATATATTTAAATAGAATTTCAGTCAACTTTTGTTTTAACTAGAACCAAATTGAATTCAATAATGGAATTTGGTTATTGATCTCCTAAAAATTAATCATGTTTGAAACACTAACTTGGACAAAAAGAAGGTTCAGAGTTAAGATTATCATTTTTTCTGAAATTTTAATTAATTTGAAATTTACGTAATTAATAAGAAATATGTAGAAGAATATTTACTAATCTTTTTTAAAGACCAAATGTGAATTAGAGCCAAAAAAAAAAAAAGCTAAAAGGTAAAATAATAATTTTTTACTTTAATTTCGTTTATCAAATAAGAAATATATTAAGTAATATCTTTTTATCGTTTTAGAAAGTTTGAAATGCAAATTTAGACAAAAATAAAATCTACAAATAAAACAATAATTTTTGGTTGGGCATTGGCTCACACGCGTGATTCCACCCTTTCGGTTGGGTATTGGCTCTGATACCATTTGTAACGACCCGCAAAGATATAGTACAATATTATCCACTTTGGGCTTAGTAAGCTACTTTCCAAGAGGTCACCCATCTTAGTACTGTCCCCACTGGAACATGCTTAATCTTGGAGTTTCTACCGAACCCAGTGCTCTCACGGCTCGTTGTATTATATTGATATCGAATATTACATATATGCCACTTCCTTCCACGACCCAAGCGATGTGGGATGGAAGGTATTGCTTCTCTGCTTCACTTTCGACTTCACTCTCTCGCATGCAAAGTCCTTCACGGACAGGTCTCTCACAGTCCCTCATAAACAATCACAAGCAAACAATGACATATTGAAAGACTAGCCAGTGGGCCACACTTCTTAAATTTATTGTTACAAGTTGACATCATGATATGACACAATTTTGATAATGCATGGGATGATATTAATATAGCTAACTTTTCAAACATAATAATTTCTGTGACCCTCAACAATCTTAATTAATACAATACGATAACATATGAAAAAATAATTAAAATGCATACACAAATTAACTGAATCCAAAAATTCATTTTCCTATTGCCTGTAAAAATAAACAGTGATTTATTTTTGAGATGTGTACATGGAGCAATGTTCAGCAAAAGTTTATGACTGTTGGATGAATTTAATTTCCTACCAGTTGGATTATTTTGCTATGATGGATGTGACATCTCGTGTGATTTCACCAAATAAAAATTGACTATAAAGAACATGCTACTAAGACATGATTATATATATATATTGTTGAACTAATATAAGTACTGTTTGGCAGCGTAACTTTTAGCAAAAAAAGTATTAAATTTTACTCATTGAGTGTTTAGCAAAACATCAAATTTTGTCATTTTTCTTCTCTGTTACAGTAACTTCTAAACTAATAAGTTATCAAAAATTGTTAAAAATTGTTAAAAGTTGTTAAAAATTATTAAAATTGTCAAAGGTTGCCAAAAATGTTACCAAACGCTCAAAAGTTACAAAAAGTTACTAAAAATTACTATTTATTTTACCAAACATAACAAAAATTTCAACTAGTTATTTCAGGTAAAAATACCAAAAATTACTAAAAATTGTGCCTTCAAATACCTCCCATAGTACTTTTTATTATAATATAAAACAATTATGTTTGGGCATATAATTGTGTGACCAAAAAATATTTTGCCCGACCAGAATAGTACTGCTTCCTTGACCATGAATTACACCCTCCAACCAGAGTCTATATTCTAATTAAATTAGTACTAAATAGTTTAATATTCACATCATCTAATTATTTCATTTACTACACTCAAGTGTATCAGGAGATAAAATCTGTAAAATATATACAACAAAGTCACTTACTTATAGATTCGAAGGCTTACATCATCTGATATTTAATACCACTACCTTGTAGTCAAATCAACATAAAGCATGTCGGATTCGTGCTTTATAAATAGCAAAAACGTATTGAGGATAAATATTCCTTCTTTTCTTCCCCTCCACTCTTCCTATCTCTATATCTCTATATCTCTCTCTATATATATGATATTATTATTAAGACTTGCAACTAAGTTAAGTATCGAAAAATCTTTGATATATGAGGATTACTTCCGACTGTTTTATTTCATTATTTTCTTACATACAGATCTGTACTAGAGTAAAAATCTACAGAAAAATATAAGAGAGGGGTCTACAAAAAAGGGGTTTAAAATTTTCCACCTAATAATTTAACGAGTGAGTTTTCCCTTCACTTTCCTCCTCTTCATGCTATTAGTGTAAACTGTTATGTCACTAATTAGTAATAAAAAAAAAATGCATTAGAAAAGCCTATGTTAATGTATATGGTTTGACAAAACTTTTGTGTTAATCAATTTCACCCCTCAATTTCCTCTTTTCCATGCATTTCACTGCAGCAGTACCTTATTCAGTATTTTTATACATTTTTATACGCCTGCAAACCCCATCAACATTACCATCGACCGATCACATAAAAAATAATAGTAATTTGATTTTAATTATTATCACTTTTCCTTTCCTTGAACTAAACATGTTCTGTCAGTAGACTAAAGGTGTGTTTGAACTTAGGTCTGTCAAGGAAAAATATGGAAAAGTAAAATGAAATAATAATATTAAATTTATTTTTTAGTAAAATAGGAGAAAATGAATGTAAATATTATTTTTTTAATTTCACCATAAATTTTAGGGGGCGTTTGGAGCTCCAAAAGTTAATAAAAAATGTATTTTTGGTAACTTTTTAAAGTTTAGAGCTTAATCAATAAATCATATTTTTTAGAAATAAATAACTCCGTTTGAATGAATTTTTGCACATTCGAGAGGATTTCGACAAAAAATATTTAACTTTTGTATTATAACTTTTTGAAAATTATAAAAATTTTATTGAGATTTATAAAAATATTATTAAAATTTGTAAAAACTTTATTGATATTTCTAAAAATTTGTCGATACTTTTATATATATATATATATATTTATAGAAATTTATATAAATTTACATAGTTTGAAGTAAAAAAAAAAAACTTGTTGTGGAGCTTTTCACAGTTTTTAAAAATTTTTTTTATCTTTTTTAATATTCCAAACAGACTTTCTTTGTCGGGGTGAGCATGGGGCGAGAATTATCAAATGGATGGTCCTACGTAAGGAATCCATGCATGATGACGTACTTGTATGTAAACCAACGCATTTATTAATTCAAACCAACTCATTTTCGTTTGTATTTGAATTGCAGACATGTTCATATCCTCCCCGCTGCACTCCTCGCTACTCTTGAAAGGGACCATTAATTTTAGAGTTAAATTACATTATCCTCCTATGGGTTATTGAAAACGACGCAACACTTTTGGCATATGAAAAATTTTTAAATTATTTGTTTGAGGTTATATATTTATATAATACAATAATAATAAATTTATAAAAAATAAAATTAAATATTAGATATTTTATATTTAAATAGAATTTTGGCTAATTCTATTTTAACTGAAAATGAATTGAATTATTTTGGTTAATTTAGTTTTTGGTTCAAGTTAGATTTTTTTTTTTAAAAATTAAAAAATTTTTGAATGATTCAGTTTTACCTGAATAAACACACTTACTAATAATACTCTCACCCAAATAAGTTTAAAAATGAACTTTCAAAAGAATTTAGTTTTTGATGACTTTAAAATGTTTTATATTATGAATATGTTGATTTTAACAAACATAATTTATACCAAATAGTAAAAGACATGAACAATACATTACTTGTGAGTGGTAGCTCACCTAACTTTGTTTACCACCGCCCACATTATCATTTGATCATCGCCTCAATAATAAATATTAGTACGTCTAAGGCAAGTTTGAAATTTATCTTTGTAGAGGGAATAGATGGCAAATTAAAATAAAATAAAAAAGTTACAATTATTAATATTATTGTCTTATTAAAATTAAGAATGTAAAAAGAAAATGAATAGATATTATAAAAAATTAATTTTTTATTTAACTAATCATAAAAAAATGAAAATGCATAATTTCATTTATTTTTATTGTTATTTTCTTTTTTTTTTCCTCCAAATAACTTTTAGTTGTGATAAGCATGGTGCAGGAACTGTCAGTTGATGGTGCGACGTATGGCCTGCATTCGTTACAGAAGCTATTGATAAATTTGTAGTAAATTGATAGTAATGGAAAAGGCCATGCATGACCTTTCAGAAAGTTACTACAGGCTTCACATTCATCGTATGTACACGATAAGTTGATAGCAGTGGTGCAACGTGGACGACGTATGTGATATAAATTAAGAGTTCTAAAATTGAGTCTATATTTTCTCTTACGTTGAAAGATGCATGTTATGGTCAAATTGATGGATCCAGATATTAGGAGCACAACCATGGCCAATTCTGTTTCAATGTTATCGGCAAAATTAGCTTAAAAAAAAAAAAAACCAAAATATATATATATATATATCAAAATTAGTGTTTGGATTTTGGAAATAGTGAACTGGTAGCTACTAGATAGACCATCAGACCAATGAGAAGTATTTTTCCTTGTTCGTGATTGGTGGGTGAGATTACAATTAACAAAATTCAAAACTGGACACAAACATATAAAATATGTGAACGTGTTTTCTTACCGAATTCATATATAAGTTTGTTCTCATCTACAAGTATGCATATATATATATATATATAATGAAACTTGTATGGGAAAAGACATATATTTACTTTTCAAAACGCAATGATTGCTCTAATCTTTAGAGATCCTATTTGTTGGCCATGCCGTCGGATTGGAAGACTAGTTGAATTTGTTTTATTTTTTATTTTTTATCTACACCTGGATATGTTAATGTGTTTTCCTACACACACACACACAGACACACACACACACACACACACATATATATATATATATATATTCTATATATTTATTTGATCCTGTCCTCAACCACTTAAGAAAAATTTAATATCTTGAAAATTTTAACAAAAAAACCAAATTGACCTCAATTATGATATTCACAAAAATAAATATAGTCGGAAGAAATATTTTATTTTCTAGGAAAAAAAAAGGGGGAATGCATGAAGGACAAAAATATATGTATTATAGTTTTTCTCTTTATTTTCCTAAAGGATAATTTTAATTATAAAATAACTAATTTAAATATGTAATTATTATATATTAAAAAATAAAATAGAGTAAATAATATTAAATATCAGTTATTTTTAAAAGTAATTAATTTAAATTTTAGTATAATAAGTTGTTACAATATTACATTATTAAAAATAAATTATTTTAATAAAAAGTTATTATTTATTAAAACGTTAATAAAATATTTTAGTAAAATGATCTAACAAAATTAACAAACTGATCTGCCTAAGGTTAAAAATGACAAAATTTTTTGAATGAAAAAGAAAACGAGAGTTAAACGTGATTTCTGTTTTCTTTTTTAATACTTTAGGCCTTTATTTTCAAATAATTTTTAGTTTTTTAATAATAAAAAAATAAAAATTGATTTACCAGTTATCAGCTTTCAAATATTTTTGTAAGTATAAAATAAATAATAAACAAAACTATTACAACCCGGGATGTAATGCTTGATCTTAAGTTTATGGAAGGAAATTACATCTCTCTACTTGAGTGATTTCATGCATTAATTTCTTGTCAATTTTATATTTAAACATCATTAATTATTGAAATGTTTATGGTCACAAAATCAGATAGATAATAGCATAGGGTTTATGATAATAATTAAAATTTTTATTTTTTTTATTTTTTTAAAGAAGATGTCGGGAACAGGAATCAACTTAATTGGTAGGTTTTGATTTCAGATTTACATTAATTATTAGTACAACACCTAGCTAAAAGCCTAAAATACAATCTTTGCATGTGTGAATAAACACCACCTTGCTATCATCTTCTGACATTCAGTCACGGTAGATTTTCCACTTGTTAATTACCCCTGCTTCTTCATCTTGATGTTTAATTTCGTCATCTTATTATTTATTTGGGATTAATTAAGAAATTGAGAGACAAGATGATAAAAGTCTGGAATGGATTTCCATCTCCAGTGTTTATATATAGGTTAGCCGGAGCATATGCGTGGGGCTTGTTCTCTTTTCATTATTAATTGTCATGATTTTTTAAATTTAAAAAATTTTATTAGACGTATATAATAAATAAAATTTTTAAAATTTATTATATTTAGATGACACGTATCACAACATAAAATCTAATTAAGTATCACGCGACACAACAGTATTTTTCAACTTTATATATGTTTAATATAATATGATATAATGAAATTATATTTTTAATTTGCATGTAAAAAGATATTCATCTACTTTTCCAGGCCTTGCTTTATATAACTTGCTTTATATATCTTTAATATAATATAATGAAATTATATTTTTAACTTGCATGTAAAAAGACATATATCTAATTTTCAAACGCAGTAATTGCTCTCATCCTTAGAGATCCTATTTATCGGTTGTCAGATTGGAAAATTAAGGTAATGTCTGGCTTACTAAAAAAGAATAAAATAAATAAAATAAAACGTTAGTGTAAAAGTAGTACATAACAAATTTAATTGGAGAAAATTAAAAAATAATTTAAAAAATTATATTTTTTGGTAAAGAAGAGAGATTTAAACACCCTCTAATTAGTTTAGCCAACACGAAACTTATGTCCGTACTATCAAAAAAATGGATACCAACTTTTTTGCAATAATTTTGAATGTTAAGCTTGTAATTAAGATAAGAAAATAAGTATATTTCAAATTAAATTATTTGATTGGATATTAACTAGGAGAATAAGAATGAATATATATATATATATACACTTATGCAGCAGAATTACTTAGTTTGTTTGAAGCGATATTCAACTACATTTATTGGAGTAGTTGGATGAATTTAATTTCCGACAAGTTAAATTATTTTGATATGATGATTGTGACATGTCGTGTGATTCCACCGCAAAAAAATAGACTGTAAAGAACTGGTTAAGACATGATTATGTATTTATTGTTGAGCTAATATAGTGTTTTTTATTATAATATAAAATAGTTGTGCTGAGTATATAATTTAGCGGGTGAATTTTCCCCTCATTTTCCTTCTCTTCATGCGATTAGTATAAACTGCTATATCACTAATTATTAATAATAATTAAAAAAATTAGAAAAACCTATATTAATATGATTTGAGAAAACTCTTCTGTTAATCAGTTTCTCCTCTCAATTTCTTCTTTTTCATGCATTTCACTGCTATGATAGCTTATTCAACATTTTTATATGCTTGCGAATCCCACCAACATTAACATCAATCGATCACGTAAAAAAGTAACAATGATTTCATTTTAATTACTATCAATTTTCTATTCTCCAAATTAAACAAATTCCATCAGGATACCAAAGGTTTTTTTGAACTTACGTTTGTCAAGAAAAATATGAAAAAGTAAAATGAAATAAAAATATTAAATTTATTTTTTATTAAATTTAGTAATATAAGGACAAAATGAATATAGATATTTTATTTATTTTTATTTATCTCACCATAACAGTGATAACAGCGACGCGACGTTGATGGCGTACTTGTATTCAAACCAACTCATTTAATTCAAACCAACTCAATTTTGTCTGGAATTGTACTGAAGATATGTTTCATATCCTCGTCGCTGCTTTTGAAGGGATTGAAGGGACCATTAATTTTAGAGTATATTGCATTAAACTACCCTTGAGGTTTTTGAAAACGACGCAACACTTCTGACATCAAAAATTTTAAAGTTATTTGCTCAAGGTTATATATTTATATAATACAATAACAATAAATATATAAAAAATAAAACTAAACACTAAATATATATTTATATATTTAAATAGATTTTCAGTTAACTTTTGTTTTAACTAGAATTGAATTGAATCGAATTATTTTAGTTAATTCAATTTTTGGTTTAATTTTAGATATTTTTAAAAAAATTAAATAATTTAAATAATTCAGTTCTACGTGAATAAACACCTCTCCTAATAATATTTTAGCTCAAATACATTTAATAGTAGACTTTTAAAGAAATTTAATTTTCAACGACTTTAAAATATTTATGCTATAAATATATTGAATCTAACATAAATAATACTTTTTTTCACTTTATCTCAAGTAATGTGAAACATGAACGGTACACTTCGTATGAGTATTTGCTCACCTAACTTTATTTACATCCACCCACATTATCATTTGATCATTGCCTAAAAAATGATAATATTTTTATTTTATTTTCAATTTTCTTTTACCCAAATTTATGTTCTATCAGTACACCTAAGGTGTGTTTGAAATTTTATCTTTGTAGAGAGAATAGATGGCAAAATAAAATAAAATAAAATAAAAATTTAAAATTATTAATACTATTGTTTTAGTAAAATAAGGAATATGAGAAGAAAACGTATAGATATTATTAAAAAAATAATTTTTTACTTAATTAATCAAAAAAACAATTACAAATAAACAATTTTATTTCTTTTTATTGTTATTTTTCTTTGTTCATTTCTTGAAATAAATTTTAGTTGTGATAAGCATGGTGCAGGATTGTCAGTTGATGGTGCTACGTCTGGCTTGCATTCGTTACAGAAGCTATATATGGACAATTGATAGTGATAGATAGACCATGACCTTTTAGAGAAATTAAGTTACTACAAGCTCCATGTTCATCGCATGTCCATGATAATACTGGGGACTCCTGAACTGAACAAAAAAAATTTAAAAACAGAGTAAGTTAAGTCGTAAATAATTTAAACTAAATAAATAATTTAAACTAAATAAATAATTTAAAGAAAAAATAAATTGGATTTTAAAAATTTAAAACAAGTTAAACTTAAAAATAATTTTTTTTTAAACTAGACTACCGAACTATGAACTAAGACAGCTTTTAACGTCCGTCAACCAGTGATGCAACGTGGACGTCAACCAGTGCTTCTAAAACTGAGTCTCGACATTTTCTCTTACATTAAACGAAGTTGTTTGGTCTTAAATTTTATCGCTAGAACTGCTGATCACGTCAATTAGAAATTCACTCGTGAACCTGCCGAACAAAGATAAGAGAAAGGTTACAGCCGGAGAAAGGGTCTCTAGCCAGAAAACCCTCCGATACTTAAGTCAGCAACTCGCCTTTGGGAGAGAACTTTTACAGAGAAAAATGAGTAATCAGATGAGTTAGCAATAATCAGCTTACCTTATTGTCGAGTCAAATCCTGTATTTATAGTAACGTAAAGTAATAAATAAAATAATACCAGAATCCAGTTGTCAAACTGTTTTTCTGTCACATCAGTCAACTACTCTTAACGAAACGAACTAACTTAGTTCCTTCCTCAGAGATAAATATTAAGTTCAATCATAACTATGGTGCATTTATGGTTGTGAACCCTCGTTAATGCTGTGAGTCCCAAGCCTAACATTTATTAGCCGCCAATTGATGGACCGAACAAATTAACTACTAAGGTCTTCGGCTACTGCCATGTGACAACACATTATCCATAGATACTGAGAATCAGGGTATACATTGGAATATTAATCCAAAGACGTGTGTCAATGTACAACACTCACGTGGAACCCTCATGTCATCAATTAACTGTCCGGCAGAACGTCACGTGTCACCTATCAACGTGTTCGATCAATGACTATGTGACATATTCAAATATGTTCGGCATTGAGTCACGTGGCACATTGACTATACTGTTCGACACTTCACATGTCAAAATATTATTTTACCCCACATAAATTATTGTCAATTGAATTGGAATGGGTGAGCTGGTAGTTAGTAATAGACAATGAGACCAATGACAAGTATTTCCCTTCTTTGCGGTTGGTCGATGAGAATTAATTCATAAATAGACATAAACATTTATAACATGTGAACGCGTTCCGATTCATGTATCAATTTCTCCTCATCTTCAAGCATGTACGCATGTATATATATATATATATATTCATACAGCTACTTTCCAAACGCAATGATTGCTCGAATCTTTAGAAATAATATTTGTCGGTACCAATATCGGATTGGAAATCGAGTTAAGTTAACAATAATTTCACTATCACTTTAATTTCTTTTCACCAAATTAAACATGTCAATCCACGGACGGAATTATGTACTGGCTGATACCTCAATCATGGCCAAAATATATATATATATATATGTATATATAGTATAAATAATTTATTTTTAAAATAGCACCCCAACTCTTTTATTTTGAGCTATAATTTTTTAGTTAATCCATTAATAAAATATAAAACTTAAATTCTTGAATTGAGTTATTAATAATATAGTTTAATTAATTAAATATTTGAGCCACAATTTCTACGGTAGACCATTAATAAAATATATGACTTAAATTTTTGAGTTGGATCACTAATAATCTAGCATTATTAATTAAATAATTTTTTAAGTTATGCCTTTCATTTGATTGGTGCTATTTTCAAATGTGTTTGAATGATAAATTCTCATGATTGTTTTACCTACTAATAATTACGCATCCATTTATTGATTTATATTAATTGTTAAAAACTAAAATTAGATTGTTTAATTTTGATATTGTATTTGTGAGGTTAGAGAAAAAAAATATCAAAATTTATATAAATTAGCTCCCCTCTACTAATTTCCTGATTTCATCCCTGATTTTATCAATAGACCAAATGTGTGTTTGAAATCAGGTTTGTTAGGAGAAAGTATAAAAAGTAAAATGAAATGAAAATATTAAATTTATTTTTTAGTAAAATTATGAATATAAAGAGAAAACAAATATAGATATTAATAATAAAAAATATTTTTCTTTATTTTCAACATAAATTTTAGTCAGAATGAGCATGGTGCGGGAATTGTCAAATGGACGGTTCTGCGTATAGCAGGCATGATACTGTTTACAGAAGCTAGGGACAAGTTTTTATTAAATTGAGGAAGGGGACTTATAACCTTTCAAAAAGCTACAAACTTATGCGTTATGTGGTGTTTTATTGATAAAAATTTGGTTAAAAAATATAATAAAAATATAAAATTTAACGTAAAAGTGATATATATTGAAATTTGATTAAAAAAATATAAAAAATTAATAAATTTTAACTAATATTCACCAACCAAACACCCACTATGCTCTACGCATGTACATGGTAACAGTGATGCAACGTCGAACACGTCGGTGATACAGAGACCTTTATTTTCAAATTGACTATGCTCGCGCCTCCGAAAGTTATCTAAAATTTTTATACGGAAAATTGTTTCCACTTTCAATTATATAAATTTTTATAAAACTCTAAGGTTCATACAAATTCTAATGAAACTTCTATAAACTTCTAAAAAATTCTGCACGTTGCCAAGCTCAGTTCAAACAGGAATTCTTTTGTCAGAATTCGATTGAACAGATTTTTATTATTCATTTCTATTTTTTTATGATTCGTTATTTGCACTTTAAACACTAAAAAATACGTCAAATCACATGTTATCTCAATTTTTATAATTCCAAACGACCTCTATATATTACCTGGCATTTAACTTGTATTTTTTTATTTTTTATTTTAAGTTTTATGTTTTAAGAATACTAAAAACGCATTTATTTTGACAATTTTTATTTTTCATGTTTTAGAATTCTTCTTATTTTGGGTAAAGAGATTCATAACGACTTGTGACCATTTTATATTTTATGTATAAATTTATTTTTATTTTTTAAATAAATTTTAAAAATATAAATAATTAAATACATTTTAAACTATTTTTCCTATTTTTAAAAATGGTAATGTGGATGAAAAACTTGTTCTCTGCTACTATAGTCTAAAAACATGCGTCTAAAAATAATACTTCATGTAAGGAGACGACGGAGGGCCAAATTAATTCGAACTAACTTATTTTTGTTTGTATTTGTATTAATTACAAATATGTTCATATCCTCCTCGCCAGCCAGCTCGCCACTCTTGGAGGGACCATTAATTTTAGAGTAAATTACATTGACCTCCTATCAAGTTATTGAAAACGACACAACACTTTTGACACATGAAAAATTTTAAAGTTATTTGTTTAAGGTTATATATTTTATTTGTTTAAGGTTATATTTTTATCTAATATTATTTTATATAATACAACAATAAATTTGTACAAAAAAATTAAACCTTAGATATTTATATATTTAAATAGAGTTTCTGCTAACTTCATTTTAACTGGAACTGAATCGAATTATTTTGATAAATTCAGTTTTCAGTTCAATTTTGAATTTTTTTTTTAAAGAACTAAGAATTTTTGAATAATTCAATTCTATCTAAATAAACACTCTTATTGGTAATACTCTCATCTAAACACATTTAATCACGAACTTTTAAAAGAATTTAGTTTTCAACGGTTTTAAAATATTTTATACTATGAATATGTTAAATCTAACAAATAATACTTTTTCTCAATTTATCCTAGATAATGTGAGATATGAATGATTTTCAACGTGTGAGTGGTAACTCACGTAGCTTTCTTTGTGTCCGCCCACATTATCATTTGATCGTGTTCGACAATAATTTTATTTTATTTTCAATTTTCTTTTGCCCAAATTCATGTTCTATCAGTTCGTCTAAGGTGTATTTGAAATTTATTTGGTGGAGAGAATAGATGACAAAGTAAAATAAAATAATTTAAAATTATTAATATTATTTATTTATTAAATTAGGATTATAAAAAGAAAATGAATAAATATTATTAAAAATTTAATTTTTTATTTAGTTAATCATAAGAATAAATACAATTCATTAATTTCATTTTTTTTTTCCTTCAAAAAAATTTTAGTTGCGAGGAGCGTGGTGCAGGAATTGTCAATTGATGGTCCCGCGTATGGCCTGCCTTCGTTAGACAACACGGAGCTTATCTCCGTACTATCAAAAAAATGGATACCAACTTTTTGCAATAATTTTGAATCTTAAGCTTGTAATTAAGATAAGAAAATAAGTATATTTCAAATTAAATTATTTATTTGATTGGATATTAACTAGGAGAATAAGAATGAATATATATATATATATACATTTATGCAGCAGAATTACTTAGTTTGTTTGATTACCATAAATTAATAATGCATACACAAATTAATTGTATCCAAAAATTCATTTTCCTATTACCTGTAAAAATGAACAGTGTTTATTAATTTTGAGGTGTATATTTGAAGCGATATTCAACTACATTTTTTGGAGTAGTTGGATGAATTTAATTTCCAACAAGTTGGATTATTTTGATAGGATGATTGTGACATGTCGTGTGATTTCACCACATAAAAATAGATTGTAAAGAACTGGTTAAGACATGATTATGTATTTATTGTTGAGCTAATATAGTGTTTTTTATTATAATATAAAATAGTTGTGCCGGGTATATAATTTAGCGGGTGAATTTTCCCCTCATTTTCCTTCTCTTCATGTGATTAGTATAAACTGCTATATCACTAATTATTAATAATAATTAAAAAAAATTTAGAAAAGCCTATATTAATATAGTTTGAGAAAATTCTTCTGTTAATCAGTTTCTCCTCTCAATTTCTTCTTTTTCATGCATTTCACTGCCATGGCAGCTTATTCAACATTTTTATACGGCTGCGAATCCCACCACATTAACATCGATCGATCACATAAAAAATTAACAATGATTTCATTTTAATTACGTACTATCACTTTTCAATTCTCCGAATAAAACAAGTTCCATCAGCATACCAACGGTGGGCTTGAACTTAGGTTTGTCAAGAAAAAATATGAAAAGGTCAAATGAAATAAAAATATAATTTTTTTTAATTAAAATTAGTAATATAGGGAGAAAATGAATATAGATATTAATAATACAAAAAATATTTTATTTACTTTTATTTATTTCACCATAACAGTGATAATAGCGACGCGACGTCGATGACGTATTTGTGTTCAAACCAACTCATTTAATTCAAACCAACTCAATTTTGTCTGGACTTGTATTGAAGATATGTTTCATGTCCTCCTCGCAACCACATCGCTACCTTTGAAGGAATATTGCATTAATCTACTCTTGAGGTTTTTGAAAACGACGCAACACTTTTGATATGAAAAATTTTAAAGTTATTTGTTCAAGGTTATATATTTATATAATACAATAACAATAAATATATAAAAAATAAAACTAAACACTAAATATTTATATATTTAAATGGAATTTCAGTTAACTTTTGTTTTAACTAGAATCGAATTCAATAATGGAATTTAATTATTGATCCCCTAAAAATTAATCATGTTTGAAACACTAACTTGGACAAAAAGAAGGTTCAGAGTTAAAATTATCATTTTTGCTGGAATTTTAATCAATTTGAAATTTACGTAATTAATAAGAAATATTTTGAAGAATATTTATTAGTCTTTTTTAAAGACCAAATGTGAATTAGAGCCAAAAAAAAAAAGTCAAAAGGTAAAATAATAATTTTTTACTTTAATTTCATTTATCAGATAAGAAATATATTAAGTAATATCTTTTTATCATTTTAGAAAGTTCAAAATGCAAATTTAGACAAAAATAAAATCTACAAATAAAACAATAATTTTTGGTTTTAGTTCTAATAAAATAATATCAAGAATTATTTTTTTAAAACTAAAATGTAAATGTGAGCAGAAAATATGCCCATGTTAAAATAATTTTTTTTGCTTGAGTTTAAATCGTGTCAAAATTTGTATAAATAATAAGAAACACGTCAAAAACTATTTTTAAGGTAAATTTGGGTTGAAAATAGACTAGGTAGTAAAAATTGTAATATATCAACTCAAGTTTGAATTGGTTTGAATTTGTTTAGTTGATAATAAACTTGTTGAAAATTATTTTTCAAATTATTTAAGAATTTCATAATTTGAACTTTGGTAAAAAAGAAAAAAGGGGGTTTATGAGTAAAATAAACAATTTTTTTAAAGAGTTTACTGATTGTTAGAGAGCTTAAAGTGTACTGAATATTTTTTAATTTCTTTTACTGTAGCAATTTTCTACCCTTTTGGCTCGATACTGCCCAATATCAATATTTAATTTTTTATGAGAAAATTTTAACCCTTTAAATTTTTATAAATTAGACGAAATATGAGTAAAAAATGATTAAAAATTACAGTCATAAAGCTTACCTATTTTTAATTTCATATCAAACACATCATTAGAATTAGTTAAACAGTCACAAGCAAACAATGACTTATTGAAAGACTAGCCAGTGGGCCACATTTCTTAAATTTATTGTTACAAGTTGACATCATGATATGACACAATTTTGATAATGCATGGGATGATATTAATATAGCTAACTTTTCAAACATAATAATTTCTGTGACCCTCAACAATCTTAATTAATACAATACAATAACATATGAAAAAATAATTAAAATGCTACAAGTCTAACCATTTGAAAAGTCTACAGCATGCAGTCAATCTCCACATAGAAGGCAACCGAAAGTTAAAACAATTTTGTACTTTAATTTGGGAGGAAAATTTATTTGTTCCTTGTTAATATTATACACACATAGATCCAAATGATACTTCCATGGAAACAAATTAGTTTTACACTCTTTTTCAACTATGTATTTATTATCTTATCAGTGTATGACTATAGAATTATATAAAGACTAAAAGATTAATTGGTCTTGCCAACAAATTCTGTATCTCATTTTCAATGATTTTACCTTACATCACGTAATTAGAAAATGGAATGAGAACAAGATTGAGAGTGTAAAATTTTGAAAAAAATAAAAGATTGTGAATTGAACATAAAATATATTCTTATTTTTTCATGTATTAATATGATATTATTATATTATTTTATACAAAAATTTTATGCATAATTATTATATTTATCAATGCGTTATCTTAAAATTATTTATAATTATTTAGTGTATTTTGGTTCTCTATCTTTCAAAAAGTAAATTTGTTAAAAACTGAGTAATTTTAAGTGCGATATTAAATCTAATAGGGCGTTATAAGTTCTTATAATATTACATTTTTAATGAATTATTTTAATAAAATGATAATCTAATCGTTAATTATTGTTTAATAATAACTACTTTTATTTTTAAGAAAATAAATTGTTGGAACAAAAATTTATTATTTATTAAAATCGACTTAATTAAATATTTTAATAAAATAATCATTTTAACCGGATGTACCAAAAATTAACAAATCGTTCAGTTTAGGTTTAAAAATGACAATCTTATAGATCTATATATGTGCATATAAGTTTTTATTTTTTAACAAATAAAATAAAAAAATAAAAATTGATTTACCAAACATATTTTTATTGTCAATTTTCGAGTTTGGAACTTATCACTAGAGGCTTGCATGGGATAGATTAGATAAATCATTTGATTTTCTATTATAAATTAAATAAATTGAATTTTTTTACTCCATCCAACAAAAAAAAAAAAAAAACTCGACCTGAAAATAAAAATAAATTATATATATTATTTTATTTTTGATATAAAGAAACAAGGTGAGCAAAACTTAATGAAAATAAAAAAACAAATTAATCCAAGAATTGATTTGGTCAAATTTATTATCAAAATTAGGTTTGGGTCATTTTTTTTTTTTTTTTTGGATCCGATAAGAAAATTTTAATTTATTTAATTTCTAACACAAAATTGAACCCATACAAATATCTAATCATAAGTTTCGAATATGAATATATGTGAATAATAATCACATTGGAAACATATTGAGATAATTAATGAATAATAAATGAATAAAAAGTTAATAGGCCTTTTTAATGGTTGCTAAATAAAACCCTTTTAAAAAGATGAGGGATCAAAGTGTTTGAATTAATAGATGAATGAGTAAATTAAAAATTATGTATAGTTTAATGAGTGTCAAGGTAATTAATCCTAAAATAAAACCAAAAAAAAAAGTTAAGAAGAAAATGAGTAGATATTAATAAAAAATTTAATTTTTATTTAATTAATCATAAAAATAAATATAAATAAATAATTTTATTTGTTTCTATTTATATTTTTCTTTTTTGTTCTCCAATTAAATTTTAGTTGTGATAAGCGCAGTGCAGGGACTGTCAAATGGATGGTCCTCCTTGTGGCCCGCATGATGTTCCTTAACAGAAGCTATGGGCAAATTTGTATTAAATTGATATTTAATAGAAAGGCACATGACCTTTAGAAAGCTACCATAGACTCATCACTTGTACATGATAACAGTGATGCGACGTATGTCCTACTTATGGCCCGCATGATGTTCCTTAACAGAAGCTATGGATAAATTCGTATTAAATTGATATTAATAGAAAGGGACATGACCTTTTAGAAAGCTACTACAGACTCCATATTCATCACTTGTACATGATAATAGTGATGCAACGTATGTGATATAAATTAAGAGTTCTAGAATTGAGTCTATATTTTCTCTTACGTTGAAAGATGCATGTTATTGTCAAATTGACGGATCCAAATACTAGGGGCACAACCATGACCAATTCGGTTTCAATGTTATCAACAAAATTGGCTTTAGAAAAATATCAAAATTGAGCATTTGGATCGAAATGGGTGAGCTGACAGCTACTAGATTGTAACGACCCGCATCCATATAGTACAATATTGTCCGCTTTAGGCTTGATAAGTTACTTCCCAGAAGGTTACCCATCCTAGTACCGCTCCTACTGGAGCACGCTTAACCCTGGAGTTTCCACTGAACCCAGTGCCTTCACGGCTTTAAAACGCATTGTACTAGATTGATATCGAGTATTACATATATGCCACTTCCGTCCATAACCCAGGCGATGTGGGATGGGAGGCATTGCTTCTCTGTTTCACCTCCCGCTTCACTCTCCTGCAGGCAGAGTCTCTCATGGGTAGCTCCCTCACAGTCCCTCACAATCCTCCCCCCTTACAGGGCACGCGTCCCCGCGTGGCCTCCTGTTTTACTCTCCCGCAGGCAGAGTCCCTCACAAGCAGGTCCCCTACGCGTGGGACCCACGCGTGATCCCACACTTCCGGCTGGGTATTGGCTCTGATACCATTCTGTCACGCCCTGAATTTTTCACAAACTCGGAAACGTGAACAAACAATCAACCATCACCAAACCATCAATTCAAAATAACCAGAGCCAATAATAGTGAATTAATAATCTCCAAGTTAAAGAAATTTCAAATAAATAAATCCATCTCTAGTCTCCCAAACCGAGACATATACCCTAATCAAAATTCAATAAATAAAATAAACTGGAACAAATGTACAGTTCTCTTGCTAAAATAAAATTAACGAACTACTAAAAATCTCTACTTTGCCTAAGCGATCCCATCGCGACCATTGTTTTGTGCAACACTTGCACCTGCATCTAAAGCTGTAGGGGTATGAGCACAATATACCAAGGTATATTAAAATAATCAACTGGTGCTCGGAGAAAAATAAAAATTAAATAAATCATACATGGGTGTCCTATAAATTTCTAACATAACATGTCAACGTACATCACACATCAAAATATTTAAATTTAAATATTTTGATCACAACATTAAATAAAATATAATATTTTAGCAATCATATTATTAATTAGTGGGTTAGGTACCGCTACCCGGTCAACCTATGCCTCAGCCATAGATTACCAAAAACATCAACTCATCAATGCTTCGTAGGTTACTAGCCTACTGGACACGATAACCCAACCCCGCGCGGAGCTTTCAGCACCAACTACTTATCCTGGCACCTCTTAAAACCCAAAACCAAAATCGTAAAAATTAACGAATAAATAATTATTTATTTATTCGAATCCAAATCCTTCTTTAAAAAAATACTTATTTTCCTTATTCAAGGTTTCGTAATAAAATAATTTTTTTATTAAAAATAATAATAATAAAATTTTGAATTAACTTAAATTTAATTCCTCAAATCAAAATCAAGTTATACGTATTTTTTCTATTCACAAGACAATTACAATCACATAATTGATCACGTAACAATAAATCAAATAATCACAGAATTCATAAAATTAAACCACACATAATAAATTTAATTTTTATTTAACTCCACCCCTACCTCAAATATTAAATCTGAAATTGTTGCGAAAAGAATACCCAATTTGCCTTCACCGCTCACTTCCAACTGTGACAAAACCAAAAAAAACGAACCCAAATCTTTCCTCTGCCGAATTCTGCCGACCACCACCCCTTCTCTCTGTTTTTTTTTCTCTTTATATTTTCTTTCTCTGCCGAATGGGCTTACTGGGCATTTTCCCCCCTTATGTATATATATCTGTATATTAAACCGCCTCAAAGGAATCTAAATTAGATTCAAACTTGGTTTCTCTCTCTTTTTTTTTTAAATATATCACAATTTAAAATTCATAAACATATTTAAATATAAAAAAAATCTCATGCAACCCGTGTCACAATAAAATAAATATTTAATTAATATCACAACAAAAAAATAAATAAAATCAAGATTTAAATTTCCTGGGTCATTACATGACCTCCTGGGAAGTAGCTTATCAAGCCCAAAGCGGACAATATTGTACTATATGGATGCGGGTCATTACAAATGGTATCAGAGCCTAGGTTAGAATACCTAGGGACAGTGGGAACTAGAATTTCTATGTGATAGGATATATTTACATGCCTTATAGGATTTCAAAAGAGTTAGTAGTAATTGGAATTATGAATTGATAATAATCAGTTTCTTAATCCTTTTCTGATTTCCATTGCTAAAGGATACCTCCATGTGTTGCTAATGCTAGCGGTAGGGGTCGTGGTCGAGGCCGCGGCCAAGGTCGTGGTCGTGGCCGAGGTCAAGGACAGGGACGAGGAGTCCCTGCAATTGAGGATGTACACATGCAATCTGACGTGGCTCGGGATCAAGAGTCACATGCAGGAATTGGAGTGGAGCTACCACCAGGAGTGGCCGATGCACCGTAGGGAGTAGAAGTCCCACGTGGTACTGGAGTTCTACCGGAGTTTGGAGACATGCCTCAGGCAGAAGGCGAGCAGGCAAGGGTGGCTAATACCCCACGCGCTGTCAATGATCAAGCTGGAGTAGGCAATGTTTCTCAAGGAGGCTCAGTTAACCCTGAAGAATTTCTACGGAATATGACCACAGCAATGATGAAGATGGTGGGAGGAGCATAGAAAGACGAATCCATTTCAGCATTAACTACGTTCAAGAGGATGAATCCACCCACATTTGATGGAGAGGCAGATCCAGATACCGTTGAGAGTTTCCTATCACAGTGTGGGAGGTTATTTAATACAATGGGGATTATTCAGGATAAGGTGAAGGTGTTTTACACTGCGTTTCAATTGATTGGAAAGGCGAGTGATTGGTGGACATCAATAGAAGATTCTCAGGATGTGAGCGAAATAACTGGGGAAAAATTCAAGGAGATGTTTAGAGAACAATTCTTTCCATTACCAATGAGGGATGCAAAAAGAGATGAGTTCATGAATCTGATTTAAGGTGCAATGACCGTGCTGGAGTATGAGCGTAAGTTCTTTGCTCTTTCTAAGTATGCACCAGAGATAGTTTCGACAGAATATAATAAATGCCAAAGATTTGAGAGGGGTTTGAGGCCAGCAATTAGGGGTAGGGTAGTACTTTTATATTTGGAAGACTACAAAACGTTGACATCCCAAGTTATGATAGTAGAGAAAGATTTAAATGACATGAAGCAGCAGACAGATAACAGGCAGGGTAAGAGTTCAGCTCCTACACTAGACAAGAGAAATAAAAAGAGGCAAAGAGAAGATTCACAGTATCAGCAGAGCAGTGCACCTCCTACTCATTCTACAGCAGGAACGACCTCACAAAGTCTAATTATTTGTTTCCAGTGTAAGCAACCGGGCATAGAAAGTCAGAATGCCCTCAAAGGGGAGGATCAGGTAGAGTTGAGCAGAGGATTGAATCGAGATCATGTTACCAGTGTGGCCAGTAGGGTCATATTTTAAGAGATTGTCCGCAACGGCAAGGGACTTCAAGTGTTGTTCGACCACAGCAACCTACTCAGTTAGTTTCTTATCAGCAAAGTTCTAGACCATCAAGGTCACATGCCATGCAACCGCAATTTTCGAGAGCAACCCAAGGTGGACCTCAACAGGTCTAATGGGGTAACAAGCCGTCAGTGACGCAAACACAGGGAAGAGTTTTTGCATTGACACGGGATGATGGGCCTGTTGAACCTATTGTGACTAGAAGTACATTTCTTATTTTTACTTCTAGAGCCACAGTACTTAATGATACTGGAGCATCGCATTCGTTTATTTCTGTACATTTTGCTTCTGCATTGAAATTAACTATGGAGCAATTGGTCCCACCTATACGTGTCGAGACACCAATTGGGGGCCACACCATTTTAACTCAAATTTGTAAAGCGTGCGAGATCACCATAATTGACAAGATTTCTACATCCGATCATCGTTTACTGTTCGATTTGATTGTATTAGAGATGAACAACTTTGACATCATTCTCGGTATGGATTGGCTATCTGTTTATCGAGCAATAATAGATTGTGCTAAAGGGAGAGTAACCTTGCATACACCTGAGGGTGACCAAATACGATTCACAGGCGATTGTAGAGATTGTTTGGTCACACCTGTTCTAGATGGACAGAAAAGGATTGATTTGCATAGCTTGTTCGCCAGCTTAGCTTTGGAGGAGGAAGAAGTGAGTAATAAAGTAGAGTTGCCACCAGTTGTGTCTGAGTTTTCAGACGTATTCCTGGAAGACTTGATAGAGTTGCCACCAGAACGAGAAGTGGAATTTAGTATTGATCTAGTTCTAGGCACAGAGCCAATATCTGTGGCACCTTATAGACTTGTTCCAGCAGAACTGGTTGAGCTAAAGGCTCAGCTTGAGGACTTGATTGCTAAATGTTTCATTTGTCCAAGTACCTCGCCGTGGGGAGCACTGGCATTGTTCGTGACAAAGAAAGGTGGTTCGTTGCGGATGTGTATCGACTACAGGAAGTTAAATAGGGTGACAATAAAGAATAAGTACCCACTGCTGAGGATCGATGACTTATTTGACCAGCTCAAGGGTTCACAGTGCTTTTCAAATATTGATTTGAGATCAGGGTATCATCAATTGAGAGTGAAGAAGGAAGATATACCAAAGACAGCTTTTAGGACTCGATATGGGCATTACGAGTTTTTAGTGATGCCATTCGGGTTGACAAATGCCCCTGCAGCTTTTATGGATTTGATGAACAGAATATTCAGTGCTTACTTAGATAAATTTGTGGTAATATTCATTGATGACGTGTTGGTGTATTCCAGATGCAAGGAGGAACATGAAGAGCATTTGAGATTAGTACTCCAAACTTTAAGGGAGCACAAGCTTTATGCTAAGTTAAGTAAGTGTGAGTTTTGGCTTGAAGAAGTGAAGTTTCTTGGGCATGTTGTGTCCAGTAAAGAGGTATCAGTAGACCTATCAAAGATAGAAGCAGTTATGGATTGGCCGTAACCAAAAACAGTATTTGAGATTAGAAGTTTCTTGGGATTAGTTGGATATTATCGAAGGTTTGTTCAGGATTTTTCGAGGTTAGCTGCACCAATGACCAGGTTAACTCGAAAAGGGGTGAAATTTGTGTGGGATGAGGCTTGTGAAAAATCATTTCAAGAGTTGAAAGTGAGATTAACTTCTGCACCAGTGTTAGTGATTCCAGAAAGAGGATTGGGCTACACAGTGTATTGTGATGCTTCTAAAGAAGGAGTAGGGTGTGTGCTTATGCAAGGAGGTAGGGTTGTGGCCTACGGGTCAAGACAGTTAAAGATTCATGAGCAAAATTATCCTGTACATGACCTAAAGTTAGCAGCAGTAATTTATGCTTTGAAGAGTTGGAGACATTACCTATATGGAGAAAAGTTTGAGGTATTCTCAGATCATAAGAGTTTGAAGTATATCTTTACCCAAAAGGATTTAAATTTGAGACAAATGAGATGGATGGAGTACATGGAGGATTATAACTTTGAATTGCACTATCATCCAGGGAAAGCAAATGTGGTTGCGGATGCCTTTAGTCGAAAGACTCGTAATGTTTTAGCTAGTCTTGCAATGAGAGAATGGGATATGATTAAGGATATTGGGGAGTTTGATCTTCACTTAATAGAAGAAGAATGATGTGCTACTCTCTTTTCTATGGTGGCACAACCGACGTTGGTTACTCGTGTTATAGAGGCTCAAAGACTCGATGTTGAATCCGACATGTATCGGCCAAAGTTGTTTAGTGACGAAGGATTACTAGGCTGGACTTTTGATACAAATAGTGGTTTGAGATATCAAAGTAAATTATTTGTACCAGCATCTATTCGAGACGAAGTCTTAAAAGAGTTTCATCATTCTAAATTTGCAGTGCATCCAGGTGGTACGAAGATGTATCATGACTTGTGCCGACAATTCTTTTGGGTACACTACAAGAAATCAGAATATAGGCGAGGAAAGTTTTTGCGAGGAAGTCACTTTCCTCGCTAATAACCTCTTTTTAGCGAGGAAAACTTGAATTCCTTGCTAAAAATTCTAGAACTTTTGGTGAGGGACATTTTCCTCGCTAAAAGCTATATTTGGCGACAAAAATTTAACTTCCTCGCCTATAGTAAATAAAATATCGCGCCATTGCATTTGGAGGGGGAGGGAAAATGTTTATAACTTTAGGCGAAGAAATAATTTCCTCGCTAAAAGCTATCGCAATAGGCGAGGAGATTATTTCCTCGTTAAAAGCTATATTTGGCGACAAAAATTTAACTTCCTCGCCTATAGTAAATAAAATGTCGCGCCATTGGGGAGGGAAAATGTTTATAACTTTAGGCGAGGAAATAATTTCCTCGCTAAAAGCTATCGCAATAGACGAGGAGATTATTTCCTCGCTAAAAGCTATATTTGGCGACAAAAATTTAACTTCCTCGCCTATAGTAAATAAAATGTCGCGCCATTGCATTTGGAGGGAGAGGGAAAATGTTTATAACTTTAGGCGAGGAAATAATTTCCTCACTAAAAGTTGGTGATAGGTGAGGAGATTCTTTTCTCGCTAAAACCTATATTTGGAAAGAGGGAAAATAGTACGCCGCTTTAGGCAAGGAACATTTTTCTCGCCAAAAGTGTTATTTGGTAACAAAAATTTAAAATATGGCGCCATGGCGCCATTCGATTTGGAGGGAGGGGGAAAATGTTTTTAACTTTAGGCGAGGAAATTATTTCCTCACTAAAAGTTGGTGATAGGCGAGGAGATTCTTTCCTCACTAAAACCTATATTTGGCGACAAAAATGAGCCTCCTCGCTTATAGTAGACTAAAACACCCGGCATCCATTGTTACATGGCTTTAGGCAAGGAAATAATTTCATCGCTAAAAAAACTTAAAATTTAAATTAGGATAATAACAATTCTTAGTATATTTAAAATTTAAAAAAAAGAGAAAAACTAAAATATTAATTAGGATTTTTTGAAAATTTTATTTTAAATTAAATAAGTCACAATGAGTATATTTTTAACAGCTGAGATTATATATCTATTAAATACTGTATAATATCTTAGTTTATTTTGTTAAATTTATTCTACAAATTTACATTTGAGCTCTTCGTTGGCCAAATTTGTTTTCGCAACCTTAGGAACATGCAATTATTAATAAGTAGATAGATAAGTAGATAGATAAGTAGATAGGGTTGATTAAAATCAGTTTTTTATACGAGTATTGGAGATTTTTATTCTATGAAATCTTTGATCTGGCTTTTTTCTAAAAATTTTTATTTAAGCTAAGCTTATGCATGCTGGAGCTCAAAAAAGTAAGAAAGAGAGGCACTTTGGACGAAGTTAAAGTGCAATCAAGTGGCCTTTTCGAGCCTTGGCGTGTGATTTTGATGTTTTTGTCGGGTAAACTTCAAACGGTCATAACTTTTGATCCGGGAAGAGTTACGGGGCCTATTACGGGGCCTATGCTTTAGCTATTGGTCCAGACTTTAGGGCACGGAGTTATAGCGGTTGCATTGTTAATGGAGTAAGATTTCATACAAGTGAGCGTGACAATCGACGTAAAAGTCAAAATTGTGGTGTTGTTGTTGATGGGGTGCATGATAATAATGACATTGACTTTTACGGTGTGTTAACTGATGTGATTGAGTTACAATATGTAAAAGGTTTTCGAGTTATCATGTTTCGATGTGATTGGTTTGACGTAGACAAGAGAAGAAAAGGAATACAAATTGATAAATATTTTACAAGCCTTAATGTGACAAAGAAGTGGTATGCAAATGAGCCATTTATATTATCATCTCAAGCTAAACAAGTCTTCTACATGGCCGACACAAAACTGGGAAACCAATGGCGAGTTGTGGAGAAGTTCACTCACAGACACTTGTATGATGTTCCAGAAATAGAGACTACTGATATGGAAGTTGAGGATGCATACCAAGAGCTTGAGTTAGTCAATGTGATCCAAGTGGATGCACAAGAGATTGGGACATTGTGTAGAAATGAACTTAATCCACAAAGAATAGTAACTTCTCCACAACATTATGAATGTCTTATTGAAGATGAAGATGAATTTGATGATATTGAAGATGAAAGTCTTATTGAATATGCCGATGACACAAATAATGAGGAAGGAGGACAAGAAGAAGAGGATTACTCAGATTAATTGATCTATTCTAAGAAATTCAGATTAATTGGTTTATTCTAAGGTAATGGTATTGGTCTTTTCTTACAATGTCACTTAAATTTTTTATGGTTTATTGTGATATCAAGATTTTAAAATTTTGATAGTACTTGAACTTAGTTTTAAATGTTATATGAGATTTTTTCCTATTTTTCATATGAGTTTTAAATGTTTTTGTAGATGGCACCGGGAAGAAATCTTAGACGAGCATGGAATGATGGAGCTCAAGAAGATGAGGGGTTAAACACTCAACCAACTCAGGCACCGAGCAGTAGTGCTGGTATAAATCAAGGTTATATTCATTTATTTTGTTTACACTTTATGTGTGTATATATTTTTAATTATTTTCATATTTTTTTTAGGGTCCACCTCGACCACTAGATCAGTACGTGGACCCACCCAGGGCCTTGGCATAGATCGTCTTATCAAGAAGACAAAACAACCCATGAAAGTAACTGTGGACCCTGAACAGGGACGGCCACTTGATTGTGACGAGTCAGCTAAGTTATCAAGCGAGTGTGGTATTATTGCTAGACACTTCTTACCACATAATCAACACCGCTATGCTGACATCAGTGAGAGAGATAAGGAGGAGGCATTTGCACGTCTTACGGTATTAATTTTTTTATGATAATATATTTGGTTATTTCTAAATTTTATATATAATAATTTAAAATTTAACGTCTTATATATCTTATATTTATAGTCACGCATTGACATTGACGTTAGTCCCGGGAGTGTGGGACGAAAGAGGGTGGAGGACACTTTCAAGGCCCGACTGAGTGACTTACGGCACAAGTGGCATAAACAGTTTAAGAATATGATAGAGAAGGGACTCACTGTGGAGGAGGCGAGAGAACATTGCCCATCCGATATATTACAAGTGGATTGGGAGTGGCACATCGACAACAAATGGACAGACACTCGTTACCAAGTTAATATAATTTATATGAAAATGTATTAAAAAGTATAGTATAATTATGGCTTTAACGTTGAACATGTTTTTTTTTTTTTTTTTGTAGGAGAAATGTTTGAAAAATGCACAGAATCGGTCTCATCAGACTATTACACACTCGATGGGTTCACGTGCATTTGTTCCTGCTCGTCATAGCATGGTAATTATTACTTTACGTGCTTTATTTATATCATTAGTCTTGTACTTATATATTATTTTTCATAGGTGGATCCTGAAAGTAATGAGCCGATTAGCTTCTTTGGATGGTGGAAACACGCGCATACAAACAAAAGTAACCAGTGGTGTTGCCCGACAGCGAGAGAGTTACATGTAAGTTATTGTAATTTTTATCTGTCATTGAAATTTTTTAGTTATAATTTAGCAATATTTTCACATTAATAATAATGAATTTTAGGATGAGATGCAAAGAGTGAGGAATGAACCTACCCCTGATGGCCATGCTGCATTAAGTGAGGATGAGGTGGGGATGCAAGTCTTGGGGAGGAAATCTGGTTATGTACGCGGGATGGGTCATGGGCCAAAGCCTCCTTCAGTGCGTAATCTTCACTGCTTGGGTTGTGCTGCTTCGAGATCTCGTGAGGCACAGCTTCAGGATAAACTTCAAAGTTTCATGGAAAAAATGGAGCAAATGGAGACTGAGCGAAATGTCCTTTCCAATAAAGTCGATAATCTAATGCAAATGTTTGAGGAGTTCCGCTCTGCCAGGACTACTTCACCTCCCTAGTGTTAGACATTAATAGTTAATTTTGAACTTGGATTTATTTTTGTTTATTTTATTTGTATGCAATCTTAATATTTTTGTTTCGTTTTTTGAATTTTGATGTTTGTTGTTGGATTGTTGGGTTAACTTTTACAATATGATAATTTGTACGTTTGGTTTTAATGTTGTAGCATGTATAATATTTTTGGTGTATATTATAACAGGTTTATTTTATGTTTGATTTATTATTGTAACAGGTTTATTTTTGTTGGATTATTACTATAACAGGTATTTTTGGAAAATTAAATATTTAAAAAAATTATTTTTTAACTAATACTTTTAGTGAGGAACATATTTCCTCGCTAAAAGCAACTTTTTTCCTCACTAATATCCTTCTCATTGTACTCTGCCAAGTATAGACGATGACCAAATTTTCTCACAAAAACTAACTGTAGGCGAGGAAATGCCCATTTCCTTGCTAAAACTTAGAATTAGCGACGAAATTATTTCCTCGCTAAAGGTGACTATAGGTGAGGAAAATATAATTTCCTCGCTAAAAGATATAGGCATTGGCGACTTAAGTTTTTCCTCGCTAAAATCTACTATAGGCGACAAAATCGTTTCCTCGCTAAAAGGCACTATAGGCGAGGAAAATAAATTTCCTCGCTAAAAGGTGCAGGCATAAGCGACAAAAAATTTTCCTCACTAAAAGCCACTATAGGCGACAAAATGGTTTTTCTCGCTAAAAGCTACTATAGGCAAGGAAATTATAATTTCCTCGATAAAAAGCCTCCTTCAGTGCGTAATCTTCACTGCTTGGGTTGTGCTGCTTCGAGATCTCGTGAGGCACAGCTTCAGGATAAACTTCAAAGTTTCATGGAAAAAATGGAGCAAATGGAGACTGAGCGAAATGTCCTTTCCAATAAAGTCGATAATCTAATGCAAATGTTTGAGGAGTTCCGCTCTGCCAGGACTACTTCACCTCCCTAGTGTTAGACATTAATAGTTAATTTTGAACTTGGATTTATTTTTGTTTATTTTATTTGTATGCAATCTTAATATTTTTGTTTCGTTTTTTGAATTTTGATGTTTGTTGTTGGATTGTTGGGTTAACTTTTACAATATGATAATTTGTACGTTTGGTTTTAATGTTGTAGCATGTATAATATTTTTGGTGTATATTATAACAGGTTTATTTTATGTTTGATTTATTATTGTAACAGGTTTATTTTTGTTGGATTATTACTATAACAGGTATTTTTGGAAAATTAAATATTTAAAAAAATTATTTTTTAACTAATACTTTTAGTGAGGAACATATTTCCTCGCTAAAAGCAACTTTTTTCCTCACTAATATCCTTCTCATTGTACTCTGCCAAGTATAGACGATGACCAAATTTTCTCACAAAAACTAACTGTAGGCGAGGAAATGCCCATTTCCTTGCTAAAACTTAGAATTAGCGACGAAATTATTTCCTCGCTAAAGGTGACTATAGGTGAGGAAAATATAATTTCCTCGCTAAAAGATATAGGCATTGGCGACTTAAGTTTTTCCTCGCTAAAATCTACTATAGGCGACAAAATCGTTTCCTCGCTAAAAGGCACTATAGGCGAGGAAAATAAATTTCCTCGCTAAAAGGTGCAGGCATAAGCGACAAAAAATTTTCCTCACTAAAAGCCACTATAGGCGACAAAATGGTTTTTCTCGCTAATATACTTTAATTATGACATGGGCATGTATTGTATATGTAGGTTAAAAGCTTGTATCAGTTTGGAGGCCCTGAAGTCACTGATGAAATTTATGCTTTAGCTATTGGTCCAGACTTTAGGGCACGGAGTTATAGCGGTTGCATTGTTAATGGAGTAAGATTTCATACAAGTGAGCGTGACAATCGACGTAAAAGTCAAAATTGTGGTGTTGTTGTTGATGGGGTGCATGATAATAATGACATTGACTTTTACGGTGTGTTAACTGATGTGATTGAGTTACAATATGTAAAAGGTTTTCGAGTTATCATGTTTCGATGTGATTGGTTTGACGTAGACAAGAGAAGAAAAGGAATACAAATTGATAAATATTTTACAAGCCTTAATGTGACAAAGAAGTGGTATGCAAATGAGCCATTTATATTATCATCTCAAGCTAAACAAGTCTTCTACATGGCCGACACAAAACTGGGAAACCAATGGCGAGTTGTGGAGAAGTTCACTCACAGACACTTGTATGATGTTCCAGAAATAGAGACTACTGATATGGAAGTTGAGGATGCATACCAAGAGCTTGAGTTAGTCAATGTGATCCAAGTGGATGCACAAGAGATTGGGACATTGTGTAGAAATGAACTTAATCCACAAAGAATAGTAACTTCTCCACAACATTATGAATGTCTTATTGAAGATGAAGATGAATTTGATGATATTGAAGATGAAAGTCTTATTGAATATGCCGATGACACAAATAATGAGGAAGGAGGACAAGAAGAAGAGGATTACTCAGATTAATTGATCTATTCTAAGAAATTCAGATTAATTGGTTTATTCTAAGGTAATGGTATTGGTCTTTTCTTACAATGTCACTTAAATTTTTTATGGTTTATTGTGATATCAAGATTTTAAAATTTTGATAGTACTTGAACTTAGTTTTAAATGTTATATGAGATTTTTTCCTATTTTTCATATGAGTTTTAAATGTTTTTGTAGATGGCACCGGGAAGAAATCTTAGACGAGCATGGAATGATGGAGCTCAAGAAGATGAGGGGTTAAACACTCAACCAACTCAGGCACCGAGCAGTAGTGCTGGTATAAATCAAGGTTATATTCATTTATTTTGTTTACACTTTATGTGTGTATATATTTTTAATTATTTTCATATTTTTTTTAGGGTCCACCTCGACCACTAGATCAGTACGTGGACCCACCCAGGGCCTTGGCATAGATCGTCTTATCAAGAAGACAAAACAACCCATGAAAGTAACTGTGGACCCTGAACAGGGACGGCCACTTGATTGTGACGAGTCAGCTAAGTTATCAAGCGAGTGTGGTATTATTGCTAGACACTTCTTACCACATAATCAACACCGCTATGCTGACATCAGTGAGAGAGATAAGGAGGAGGCATTTGCACGTCTTACGGTATTAATTTTTTTATGATAATATATTTGGTTATTTCTAAATTTTATATATAATAATTTAAAATTTAACGTCTTATATATCTTATATTTATAGTCACGCATTGACATTGACGTTAGTCCCGGGAGTGTGGGACGAAAGAGGGTGGAGGACACTTTCAAGGCCCGACTGAGTGACTTACGGCACAAGTGGCATAAACAGTTTAAGAATATGATAGAGAAGGGACTCACTGTGGAGGAGGCGAGAGAACATTGCCCATCCGATATATTACAAGTGGATTGGGAGTGGCACATCGACAACAAATGGACAGACACTCGTTACCAAGTTAATATAATTTATATGAAAATGTATTAAAAAGTATAGTATAATTATGGCTTTAACGTTGAACATGTTTTTTTTTTTTTTTTTTGTAGGAG
The DNA here is from genome assembly GCA_019916065.1 of Vitellaria paradoxa. Taxonomy (NCBI): domain Eukaryota; kingdom Viridiplantae; phylum Streptophyta; class Magnoliopsida; order Ericales; family Sapotaceae; genus Vitellaria; species Vitellaria paradoxa. The sequence continues at coordinate 57,571,764 of CM034235.1, read as the reverse complement.
AAATGTTTGAAAAATGCACAGAATCGGTCTCATCAGACTATTACACACTCGATGGGTTCACGTGCATTTGTTCCTGCTCGTCATAGCATGGTAATTATTACTTTACGTGCTTTATTTATATCATTAGTCTTGTACTTATATATTATTTTTCATAGGTGGATCCTGAAAGTAATGAGCCGATTAGCTTCTTTGGATGGTGGAAACACGCGCATACAAACAAAAGTAACCAGTGGTGTTGCCCGACAGCGAGAGAGTTACATGTAAGTTATTGTAATTTTTATCTGTCATTGAAATTTTTTAGTTATAATTTAGCAATATTTTCACATTAATAATAATGAATTTTAGGATGAGATGCAAAGAGTGAGGAATGAACCTACCCCTGATGGCCATGCTGCATTAAGTGAGGATGAGGTGGGGATGCAAGTCTTGGGGAGGAAATCTGGTTATGTACGCGGGATGGGTCATGGGCCAAAGCCTCCTTCAGTGCGTAATCTTCACTGCTTGGGTTGTGCTGCTTCGAGATCTCGTGAGGCACAGCTTCAGGATAAACTTCAAAGTTTCATGGAAAAAATGGAGCAAATGGAGACTGAGCGAAATGTCCTTTCCAATAAAGTCGATAATCTAATGCAAATGTTTGAGGAGTTCCGCTCTGCCAGGACTACTTCACCTCCCTAGTGTTAGACATTAATAGTTAATTTTGAACTTGGATTTATTTTTGTTTATTTTATTTGTATGCAATCTTAATATTTTTGTTTCGTTTTTTGAATTTTGATGTTTGTTGTTGGATTGTTGGGTTAACTTTTACAATATGATAATTTGTACGTTTGGTTTTAATGTTGTAGCATGTATAATATTTTTGGTGTATATTATAACAGGTTTATTTTATGTTTGATTTATTATTGTAACAGGTTTATTTTTGTTGGATTATTACTATAACAGGTATTTTTGGAAAATTAAATATTTAAAAAAATTATTTTTTAACTAATACTTTTAGTGAGGAACATATTTCCTCGCTAAAAGCAACTTTTTTCCTCACTAATATCCTTCTCATTGTACTCTGCCAAGTATAGACGATGACCAAATTTTCTCACAAAAACTAACTGTAGGCGAGGAAATGCCCATTTCCTTGCTAAAACTTAGAATTAGCGACGAAATTATTTCCTCGCTAAAGGTGACTATAGGTGAGGAAAATATAATTTCCTCGCTAAAAGATATAGGCATTGGCGACTTAAGTTTTTCCTCGCTAAAATCTACTATAGGCGACAAAATCGTTTCCTCGCTAAAAGGCACTATAGGCGAGGAAAATAAATTTCCTCGCTAAAAGGTGCAGGCATAAGCGACAAAAAATTTTCCTCACTAAAAGCCACTATAGGCGACAAAATGGTTTTTCTCGCTAAAAGCTACTATAGGCAAGGAAATTATAATTTCCTCGATAAAAAGCCTCCTTCAGTGCGTAATCTTCACTGCTTGGGTTGTGCTGCTTCGAGATCTCGTGAGGCACAGCTTCAGGATAAACTTCAAAGTTTCATGGAAAAAATGGAGCAAATGGAGACTGAGCGAAATGTCCTTTCCAATAAAGTCGATAATCTAATGCAAATGTTTGAGGAGTTCCGCTCTGCCAGGACTACTTCACCTCCCTAGTGTTAGACATTAATAGTTAATTTTGAACTTGGATTTATTTTTGTTTATTTTATTTGTATGCAATCTTAATATTTTTGTTTCGTTTTTTGAATTTTGATGTTTGTTGTTGGATTGTTGGGTTAACTTTTACAATATGATAATTTGTACGTTTGGTTTTAATGTTGTAGCATGTATAATATTTTTGGTGTATATTATAACAGGTTTATTTTATGTTTGATTTATTATTGTAACAGGTTTATTTTTGTTGGATTATTACTATAACAGGTATTTTTGGAAAATTAAATATTTAAAAAAATTATTTTTTAACTAATACTTTTAGTGAGGAACATATTTCCTCGCTAAAAGCAACTTTTTTCCTCACTAATATCCTTCTCATTGTACTCTGCCAAGTATAGACGATGACCAAATTTTCTCACAAAAACTAACTGTAGGCGAGGAAATGCCCATTTCCTTGCTAAAACTTAGAATTAGCGACGAAATTATTTCCTCGCTATAGGCGACAAAATCGTTTCCTCGCTAAAAGGCACTATAGGCGAGGAAAATAAATTTCCTCGCTAAAAGGTGCAGGCATAAGCGACAAAAAATTTTCCTCACTAAAAGCCACTATAGGCGACAAAATGGTTTTTCTCGCTAAAAGCTACTATAGGCAAGGAAATTATAATTTCCTCGATAAAAAGTATAGGCGACCGAGCATAGACGAGGAAATAGGCGAGGAATATTTTTCCTCGTCTATAGTTTTTAGCGAGGAAAAATGAGACTTTGGCGAGGAAAATGTTCCTCGCCTATACCCGTTTTTCTTGTAGTGGTAGGGATGAAAATGGAGGTGGCGGAATTTGTTAGTAGGTGCCTTACTTGTCAACAAGTGAAGGCCGAACATCAGAGACCGGCGGGTATGTTACAGCCACTACCAGTATCAATGTGGAAATAGGAGAATGTGACAATGGATTTTGTGTCTGGGTTACCGAGATCACGAAAGAGTCATGACACAATATGGGTGGTGGTGGATAGATTGACAAAGTCAGCTCATTTCCTACCTATTCACTTAACTGATTCTATAGATGCTCTTGCTCGACTTTATATCAAGGAGATTGTAAGACTTCACGGAATTCCTATTTCCATTGTCTCAGATAGGGATTCTCGTTTTGTCTCCAGATTTTGGCAAGGTCTCCAAGCAGCAATGGGGACTCAATTGACACTTAGTACAGCCTTTCACCCACAGACTGATGGACAATCAGAACGGATTATTCAAATTTTAGAAAATATGCTAAGAGCTTGTGTACTTGATTTCCAAGACAGTTGGGAGGATTACTTACCACTAGTAGAGTTTGCTTATAATAATAGCTACCAATCAAGTATTGGAATGGCACCTTTCGAGGCGTTATATGGTAGGCCGTGCAGATCACCAGTTTGTTGGACCGAAATTGGAGAAGCTACAATTATTGGGCCAGAGCTTGTTAGGGAAACTACTGAGAAAGTTAAAGTTATTCGTCAAAGACTTGAGACAGCGCGGAGTCGCCAAAAGAGTTATGCTGACCGGAGACGAAGACCACTAGAGTTTGAGGTGGGAGATCACGTGTTCTTAAAGGTTTCACCACGAAAAGGGGTGTTTCGTTTTGGCCGTAGAGGGAAGCTTTCACCTAGATTTATTGGACCATTTGAGATTTTGGCTAGAATTGGAGATGTGGCGTATCGTCTTGCCTTACCACCACAATTATCAAGTGCACATGATGTTTTTCATGTATCTATGTTGAGGAAGTATAATGCTGATCCATCACATGTTCTTGATTGGACCGAGCTTGAGATTGACTCAGACGTGACATACGAAGTGAGACCAGTGAAAATTTTAGATTCACGAGAACAAGTTCTAAGAGGGAAGATCATTCCTTTAGTTAGAGTGTTGTGGAAGCATCATGGTGTCGAGGAATCAACTTGGGAACGAGAGTCGGAGATAAGGAATAAGTATCCAAATTTGTTCAAAGATTCAGGTATTTTCTAAATTTCGAGTACGAAATTTTTTTTTAGGAGGGTAGAATGTAATGACCCAGGAAATTTAAATCTTGATTTTATTTATTTTTTTGTTGTGATATTAATTAAATATTTATTTTATTGTGACACGGGTTGCATGAGATTTTTTTATATTTAAATATGTTTATGAATTTTAAATTGTGATATATTTAAAAAAAAAGAGAGAGAAACCAAGTTTGAATCTAATTTAGATTCCTTTGAGGCGGTTTAATATACAGATATATATACATAGGGGGGCAAATGCCCAGTAAGCCCATTCGGCAGAGAAAAAAAATATAGAGAGAAAAAAAAAACAGAGAGAAGGGGTGCTGGTCGGCAGAATTCGGCAGAGGAAAGATTGGGTTCGTTTTTTTTGGTTTTGTCGCGGCTGGAAGTGAGCGGTGAAGGCAAATTGGGTCTTCTTTTCGCAACAATTTCAGATTTAATATTTGAGGTAGGGGTGGAGTTAAATAAAAATTAAATTTATTATGTGTGGTTTAATTTTATGAATTCTGTGATTATTTGATTTATTGTTACATGATCAATTATGTGATTGTAATTGTCTTGTGAATAGAAAAAGTACGTATAACTTGATTTTGATTTGAGGAATTAAATTTAAGTTAATTCAAAATTTTATTATTATTATTTTTAATAAAAAAATTATTTTATTACGAAACCTTGAATAAGGAAAATAAGTATTTTTTTAAAGAATGATTTGGATTCGAATAAATAAATAATTATTTATTCGTTGATTTTTACGATTTTGGTTTTGGGTTTTAAGAGGTGCCAGGATAAGTAGTTGGTGCTGAAAGCCCCGCTGGTGAAATACCAGGAACCCGCGCGGGGTTGGGTTATCGTGTCCAGTAGGCTAGTAACCTACGAAGCATTGATGAGTTGATGTTTTTGGTAATCTATGGCTGAGGCATAGGTTGACCGGGTAGCGGTACCTAACCCACTAATTAATAATATGATTGCTAAAATATTATATTTTATTTAATGTTGTGATCAAAATATTTAAATTTAAATATTTTGATGTGTGATGTACGTTGACATGTTATGTTGGAAATTTATAGGACACCCATGTATGATTTATTTAATTTTATTTTTCTCCGAGCACCAGTTGATTATTTTAATATACCTTGGTATATTGTGCTCATACCCCTACAACTTTAGATGCAGGTGCAAGTGTTGCACAAGATAATGGTCGTGATGGGATCGCTTAGGCAAAGTAGAGATTTTTAGTAGTTCGTTAATTTTATTTTAGCAAGAGAACTGTACATTTGTTCCAGTTTATTTTATTTATTGAATTTTGATTAGGGTATATGTCTCGGTTTGGGAGACTAGAGATGGATTTATTTATTTGAAATTTTTTTAACTTGGAGATTATTAATTCACTATTATTGGCTCTGGTTATTTTGAATTGATGGTTTGGTGATGGTTGATTGTTTGTTCACGTTCCCGAGTTTGTGGAAAATTCAGGGCGTGACATAGATGGACACAGGTTTCATTCATTGCAGGAGCTACAGTGAAGAAATTCACTGCAGGGGCTTAAGTGAAAAATCAAATGTTGATATTTAATTTTTTTAATCGAATAGTTCTAATTTAATTTAATAAAAATTATTTTCAAAATAAAAATAAAAGTTAAAAAAATCTAATTAGAACACAATTAATTCAAAATATAAAAGGTCACGCGTCATTAAAGTGAAAATAAATCTGAACCCTTCATTTTTTCACTGCAGCCCCTACAGTGAATTTCTTCACTGGAACCTGATAGACACGGGTTCAAGGGGGCTGCAGTGAAAATATCCACTGTGTGAAAAATGAAGGGTGGAGATTTGTTCAAATTTAATCTAATGGTTCTAATTTATTTTAATTAAAATTATTTTCAAAATAAAAATTAAAAAATTCTTATTGGAGTACAATTAATGTGCAATGTCAGAAGTCACATGTTATTAAAATGCTAACAAATTTTTACCCTTTATTTTTCAACTACAACTCTGCAGTAGATATTTTCACTGCAGTTCCTGAACCCGATGGACACTGGTACTGAGACCTATGAGAAGAATTTCCCTTCTTCGCAATTGGTAGATGAGATTACAATTATCAAAGTTCATAACTAGACACCAACGTTTTATAAAACATGTGGACGTGCTCCCCTGTGGGATTCATATATCAATTCCTTCCCATTCACAAACATATACATATATATACAAGTAATTAGATCTGCGTGATGCACAAAATTTTCGTATTATATTTTTACATCTTAATCTTTTTCATGTCACTGGAAAAAAAAACACATAACTAAAGTGAGAAAAAAATTAATAAATGACATATAATTAATAGCAAAGAGTGAAAAGATAAAAAATAAAATAAAATAATATAAATCACACATTCTACTCTAATTACATATAAACCTTAATCAAGAACACTATACTATCTTTCGCATATATAAAAAAAATAAATATTGATTAAATCCTAGTTTTCAAAAAATCACTAAAGAAGGCAAATACTTTGATTTTCTAAGTTTTCCTTACAAACAGAAGACATATCTAAAAAATTTATATTTTAATCCAAGTTGAAATAAAAGCCTCACCATGTAAAACACACAATCATGGCACAAATTAACCATACATAAATACACACAAATGACATATGAAGATTTTAAAACTAAAGATTTAGGTATGTAATAAGTAAATCATAGAAATTTTGAAAAGAAAATTACTATAATAAAAGTTCCAACGGAAATATGAGATAGGAGAAGACTCAGCATCTATTTATAGATTTTGAAATTTATTGTCATATCCCAATTAAATTAAAAGATTATGAATAATTGTTACTGCTTATATATATATATATATAAACACTGGAGAGTCATATCTCACTTATATTAGAATATCATAAATATTTATAAATTAAATAATATAAATAAATATAAAACATAATTATGTTAGAAAAATAAGTAATTTTGATCGATGTATATGATATATTTGATATTAATATAATTCTCAGATTAAAAAGTTATATAATGAATAAATTTTTTGAATTAATCATAACAGAAATAAAATAAAATATTAAATAAAAAACTCATATAATAAATAAAATTATTAGATTATTTTGAATGAAAAATAAAATAGACTTTCTTATATGAAAAATATATAAAAATAAATAAATTTTTTAGTTAATTAGAATAATAAATTTGTATAATAAATAAAATTCTTCAATATAATTATAACTAAATGTCACGTGTTACAACATAAAATCTAGTTAGATATCATGTGAAATTTCTTAAATCCGACTTTATATATATTTAATATAATATAATAAAATTATATTTTTAACTTGCATGTAAAACGACATACATTTATTTGTCAAATGTAATAATTGCCCCGTCTTTAGAGATCCTACCTATCGCTCGTTCGATTGGAAGACTAAATTAAGCTTCATTTTTGTCCGTCCAAATATTTTGGTAGTGTTTGGTTTTATAAAAAAATAAAAAATAAAAGTTAGTATAAAAGTAATTTGTGACAAATTTTGATTTAAAAAATTTATAAAAATAAAAAAAATTAATTTTTTTAATAAAATTGGGAGATTCAAACACCCACTAATTGGTTTAGCCAACACGAATCTTGTCTCCGTACTATCAAAAAAATTGATACCGACCTTTTTGCATTACTTTTGAATCTTAACTTTGTAATTAAGATAAGAAAAATAAGCGTATATTTAAAATTAAATTATTTGATTGGATATTAGCTAGAGTATAAGAATGAATATATATATCTATGTATAGATATATATATATTTATACAATAGAATTATTTAATTTGTTTGATTACCATATATATATATATATATATAAGGTGTATTTGGAGTGATAAAAGTGAAATAAGTTATGAATTCGTAATTCGTATAGTGAAATAAAAAGTGAATAATTTTAAAAAAATTTTAAAATTTATTAGTAAGCCAAACACAGCATTAGTAATGCATGCACAAATTAACTAAATCCAAAAATTCATTTTCCTATTACCTGTAAAAACAAACAGTGATCTATTTTTGAGGTGTGTACTTGGAACAATGTTCAGCTACATATTTGTGACAGTTGGATGAATTTAATTTCCAAGCAGTTGGATTATTTTGCTACGATGGATGTGACATCTCGTGTGATTCCACCAAATAAAAATTGACTATAAAGAGCATGCTACTAAGACATGATTATATGTATAGATTGTTGAACTACTATAGGTAGCGTTTGGCAGTGTAATTTTTAGTAAAAATAAATAAATTTTGCTCATTGAGCGTTTAGTAAAACACCAAATTTTGTTATTTTTCTCTTCTATTACAGTAATTTCTCCACTAGAAAGTTATTAAAAATTGTTAAACATTGTCAAAAGTTGTTAAATATTACTAAAAATTATCAAAAATTTTACCAAACACTTAAAAGTAGTAAAAAATTACTAAAAATTGCTATTTGCTTTACTAAACATAATAGAAATTACAATTAGTAATTTTTCATAAAAAAATCAAAAATTACTAAAAATTATACCTCTAAATGCCCCCATAATACTTTTTATTATAATATAAAATAATTATGTTTGGGTATATAATTGTGTGGCCAAAAAATATCTTACCTGACCACAGTAGTACTGCTTCCTTAACCATAAATTACACTCTCCAACCAGAGGTTATATTCTAATTAAATTAGAATTAAATAGTTTGATAGTCATATCATCTAATTATTTTATTTACTATACTCAAGTGTATCAGGAGATAAGATCTGCAGAATATATACAACAAAGTCACTTTCTCATAAATCCTAAGGCTTACATCATTTGACATTTAATACCATTATTTTGTAGTCAAATCAATATAAAGAATATCGGATTCTCACTTTATAAATAACTAAAACGTATTCAAGATAAGGGTTTTTTCTTCTTTCCTCTCCTCTCTTTCTATCTCTATATTTCTCTCTCTATATATGATATTATTATTAAGACCTGTAATTGTCGGAGAATCTTTAATAGGGATCAGCTTCAACCACTTTATTTCATTATTTTTTTACATACAAATCCATACTAAAGTAAAAATCTACAGGAATATAGGAGAGGGAGTCTAAAAAAAAAAAAAAAGAGTTTAAAATTTTTCCACATAATAATTTAACGAGTGAGTTTTCCCCTCACTTTCCTCCTCTTCATGCTATTAGTGTAAACTGTTATGTCACTAATTAGTAATAAAAAAAAATGCATTAGAAAAGCCTATGTTAATATATATGGTATGACAAAAATTTTGTGTTAATCAATTTCACCCCTCAATTTCCTCTTTTCCATGCATTTCACTGCAGCAGTAGCTTATTCAGTATTTTTATACATTTTTATACGCCTGCAAACCACATCAACATTACCATCGACCGATCACATAAAAAATAATAGTAATTTGATTTTAATTATTATCACTTTTCTTTTCCTTGAACTAAACATGTTCTGTCAGTAGATTAAAGGTGTGTTTGAACTTAGGTTTGTCCAAGGAAAAATATGGAAAAGTAAAATGAAATAAAAGTATTAAATTTATTTTTTAATAAAATAGGAGAAAATGAATGTAAATATTTTTTTTTATTTCACCCTAAATTTTAGCGGGCGTTTAGAGCTCCAAAAGTTAATAAAAAATGTGGTTTGGATAATTTTTTGGCATTTGGAGCTTAATCAATAAATTACATTTTTTAGAGATAAATAACTCTGTTCGAACGGATTTTCACACGTTTGAAAGGATTTTGACAAAAATTTTTAATTTTTGTATCATAGTTTTTTGAAAATTATAAAAATTTTATTGAGATTTATAAAAATATTATTAGAATTTATAGAAACTTTCTTGATATTTCTAAAAATTTGTTGATACTTGTATATATATATAAATTTATAGAAATTTATATAAATTTACATAGTTTGAAGTAAAAAATAAAAAATAAAAAACTTGTTGTTGAGCTTTTCACAGTTTTTAAAATTTTTTTTTATCTTTTTTAATATTCCAAACAGGCTTTCTTAGTCGGGGTAAGCATGGGGCGAGAATTATCAAATGGTGGTCCTACGTATGGCATCCATGCACGGTGTTATTTACAGAAGCTAGCAACAAATTTTTATTAAATTGATAGTAATGGAAGGGACACACGACCTCGTAGAAAGCTACAAACTTTTTTTATTGTACGGGCAACGATGATGATAACAAATTTCGCATGTACATGATAACAGTGACGCAACGCAAGCACGATGACGTATTTGTATGTAAACCAACTATTTATTAATTCAAACCAACTCATTTTTGTTTGTATTTGAATTGCAGATATGTTCATATCCTCCTCGCTGCACTCCTCGCTACTCTTGAAAGGGACCATTAATTTTAGAGTTAAATTACATTAACCTCCCATGAGGTTATTGAAAACGACGCAACACATATGAAAAATTTTAAAGTTATTTGTTTGAGGTTATATATTTATATAATACAATAATAATAAATTTATAAAAAATAAAATTAAATATTAAATATTTTATATCTAACGAGAATTTTGGCTAATTCTATTCTAACTAGAAATGAATTGAATTATTTTGGTTAATTTAGTTTTTGGTTCAAGTTGAATTTTTTTTAAAAGAATTAAAAAAATTTTGAATAATTCAATTTTACCTGAGTAAACACACTCACTAATAATACTCTCACCCAAATAAGTTTAATAATGAACTTTCAAAAGAATTTAGTTTTCGATGACTTTAAAATGTTTTATACTATGGATATATTGATTTTAACAAAAATAATATATCTCGAATAGTAAAAGACATGAACAATACATTATGTGCGAGTGGTAGCTCACCTAACTCTCTTTACCTCCGCCCACATTATCATATGATGGTCGCCTCAATGATAAAATATTAGTATGCCTAAGGTAGGTTTGAAATTTATCTTTGTGGAGGGAATAGATGGCAAACTAAAATAAAATAAAATAAAAAAGTTAAAATTATTAATATTATTGTCTTATTAAAATTAAGAATATAAAAAGAAAATGAATAGATATTGTAAAAAATATTTTTTTATTTAATTAATCATAAAAAAATTAAAATGAATAATTTCATTTATTTTTATTGTTATTTTCCCTTTTTTTTTCCTTCAAATAAATTTTAGTTGTGATAAGCATGGCGCAGGAATTGTCAGTTGATGGTGCTACGTCTGGCCTGCATTCGTTACAGAAGCTATAGACAAATTTGTATTAAATTGATAATAATAGAAAAGGCCATGCATGACCTTTCAGAAAGTTACTACAGGCTCCATATTCATCGCAGGTACATGATAAGTTGAGAACAGTGGTGCAACGTGGACGACGTATGTGATACAAATTAAGCGCTCTGAAATTGAGTCTATATTTTCTCTTACGTTGAAAAATGCATGCTATTGCCAAATTAACGGATCCAAATATTAGGAGCACAACCATGACCAATTCTGTTTCAATGTTATCGGCAAAATTAGCTTTAAAAAAAAAAAAACCAAAAAATATATATATATATCAAAAGTAGTGTTTGGATTTTGGAAATAGTGAACTGGTAGCTACTACATAGACCATCAGACCAATGAGAAGAACTTTTTCCTTGTTCATGATTGGTGGATAAGATTACAATTAACGAAATTCATAACTAGACACAAACATATAAAATACGTGAACGTGTTTTCTTACCGAATTCATATATCAGTTTGTTCTCATCTACAAGTATGTATATATATATATATATATAATGAAACTTGTATGGGAAAAGACATACATTTACTTTTCAAAACGCAATGATTGCTCTAATCTTTAGATATCCTTTTTGTTGCAACGCAGGTGCAGCAGTAGGCGAGGTGCTGCAGCAGTAGCCAAAAACGGCTGCGTTTTACTAAAAAAGGCACAGTTTTGATAAATCAGAAAAAATAAAAAAAAATCAGCAAAATGTAAAAAAAAAAAAGAAAAAAAATTCTATGACTGCAAAGCGCAAAAAAAAAAAAAAAAAAAAAAAAAAAAAAAACTAAAACGGAGAGTGTATTCAGTATTTAAAAATACTAATCTTTTTATAAAAATTCACAAATTTAGTAAATTTTTAATTTTTTATTTTGTGTTTTATATTTTAAAAATTCTAAAACATGAAAAACAGAAAGCATATTTAGTTTAATTTTTTTTTTCGTATTTTGAGATTTTTTTTTATTTTGTGTTAAAAACGCTCAAAATGACTTTTTGTCATTTTTCATTTTATGTGTAAATTTATTTTCTATTTTCTAAAATAGATTTTGAAACACAAGTAACCAAATGGAGAGTGTGTAAAGCGCAAAAAAAAAAAATTTCTAGGATTGCAGAGTACAAAAAAAAAAAAAAAACAATTTAAAACTCATTTTGTATTTTTTTAAAATAAGGAAAACAATTCAAAACGCATTTGGTTACTTGTGTTTTCAAAATCTGTTCTAAAAAATAGAAAATAAATTTACACATAAAATGAAAAATAAAAAAAATTATTTTGAGCGTTTTTAATGTAAAATAGGAAAAATCTCAAAATAAGAAAAATAAAAAATGTTAAATTAAATGCATTTTCTGTTTTTCATGTTTTGATATTTTTAAAACATAAAACACAAAAAAGGATGAGTATTTTTAATTACTGAACACAATCATTTTATTTTTTTTGTGCTCTACGGTTCTAATTTTTTTTTTGCGTTTCGCTGACTTTTTTTTTTATTTTTCTGATTTACCAAAAGTGTGTTCTTTTTGGTAAAACATTCCCTTTTTAGCTACTGCTGCGGCAGCAGTACCCCGCCTCTGCCCCCCGCGTCCTCTTTGCTGGCCATGCCGTCGGATTGGAAGACTAGTTGAATATATTTTATTTTTTTTTTTATCCACACCTGAATATGTTAATGTGTTTTCCTACATATATATATATATATATATTTATTTGATCCTGTCTTCGACCACTTAAGAAAAATTTTATCCTTCCAAGTTTGATAGGCGTATAATTATGAAATTTAACATCTTGAAAATTTTAACAAAAAAAACCAAATTGACCTCAATTATAATATTCACAAAAATAAATATAGTGGGAAGAAAGATTTTATTTTCTAAGAAAAAAAAGGGAATGCATGAAGGACAAAAATGATATGTATTATAGTTTTTCTCTTTATTTTCCTAAAGGATAATTTTAATTATAAAATAACTAATTTAAATATGTAATTATTATATATTAAAAAATAAAATAGATTAAATAATATTAAATATCAGTTATTTTTAATAGTAATTAATTTAAATTTTAGTATAATAAGTTGTTACAATATTACATCATTAAAAATAAATTATTTTAATAAAAAGTTATTATTTATTAAAACGTTAATAAAATATTTTAGTAAAATGATCTAACAAAATTAACAAACTGATTTGTCTAAGGTTAAAAATGACAAAATATTTTTGAATTAAAAAGAAAACGAGAGTTAAACGTGATTTCTGTTTTCTTTTTTAATACTTTAGGCCTTTATTTTCAAATAATTTTTAGTTTTTTAATAATAAAAAAATAAAAATTGATTAACCAGTTATCAGCTTTCAAATATTTTTGTAAGTATAAAATAAATAATAAACAAAACTATTACAACCCGCGATGTAATGCTTGATCTTAAGTTTATGGAAGGAAATTACATCTCTCTACTTGAGTGATTTCATGCATTAATTTCTTGTCAATTTTATATTTAAACATCATTAATTATTGAAATGTTTATGGTCACAAAATCAGATAGATAATAGTATAGGGTTTATGATAATAATTAAAATTTTTATTTTTTTTATTTTTTTAAAGAAGATGTCGGGAACAGGAATCAACTTAATTGGTAGGTTTTGATATCAGATTTACATTAATTATTAGTACAACACCTAGCTAAAAGCCTAAAATACAATCTTTGCATGTGTGAATAAACACCACCTTGCTATCATCTTCTGACATTTAGTCACGGTAGATTTTCCACTTGTTAATTACCCCTGCTTCTTCATCTTGATGTTTAATTTTGTCATCTTATTATTTATTTGGGATTAATTAAGAAATTGAGAGACAAGATGATAAAAGTCTGGAATGGATTTCCATCTCCAGTGTTTATATATAGGTTAGCCGGAGCATATGCGTGGGGCTTGTTCCCTTTTCATTATTAATTGTCATGATTTTTTAAATTTAAAAAATTTTATTAGACGTATATAAATAAAATTTTTAAAATTATTATATTTAGATGACACGTATCACAACATAAAATCTAATTAAGTATCACGTGACACAACAGTATTTTTCAACTTTATATATATTTAATATAATATGATATAATGAAATTATATTTTTAATTTGCATGTAAAAAGATATTCATCTACTTTTCCAGGCCTTGCTTTATATAACTTGCTTTATATATCTTTAATATAATATAATGAAATTATATTTTTAACTTGCATGTAAAAAGACATATATCTAATTTTCAAACGCAGTAATTGCTCTCATCCTTAGAGATCCTATTTATCGGTTGTCAGATTGGAAGATTAAGGTAATGTCTGGCTTACTAAAAAAGAATAAAATAAATAAAATAAAACGTTAGTGTAAAAGTAGTACATAACAAATTTAATTGGAGAAAATTAAAAAATAATTTCAAAAATTATATTTTTTTGGTAAAGAAGAGAGATTTAAACACCCTCTAATTAGTTTAGCCAACACGAAACTTATGTCCGTACTATCAAAAAAATGGATACCAACTTTTTTGCAATAATTTTGAATGTTAAGCTTGTAATTAAGATAAGAAAATAAGTATATTTCAAATTAAATTATTTGATTGGATATTAACTAGGAGAATAAGAATGAATATATATATATATACACTTATGCAGCAGAATTACTTAGTTTGTTTGAAGCGATATTCAACTACATTTCTTGGAGTAGTTGGATGAATTTAATTTCCGACAAGTTAAATTATTTTGATATGATGATTGTGACATGTCGTGTGATTCCACCGCAAAAAAATAGGCTGTAAAGAACTAGTTAAGACATGATTATGTATTTATTGTTGAGCTAATATAGTGTTTTTTATTATAATATAAAATAGTTGTGCTGGGTATATAATTTAACGGGTGAATTTTTCCCTAACTGTCCCTCTCTTCATGCGATTAGTATAAACTGCTATGTCACTAATTATTAATAATAATTAAAAAAATTAGAAAAACCTATATTAATATGATTTGAGAAAACTTTTCTGTTAATCAGTTTCTCCTCTCAATTTCTTCTTTTTCATGCATTTCACTGCTATGGTAACTTATTCAACATTTTTATACGGCCGCGAATCCCACCACATTAACATCGATCGATCACATAAAAAACTAACAATGATTTCATTTTAATTACTATCACTTTTCGATTCTCCGAATTAAACAAGTTCCATCAGCATACCAAAGGTGGGCTTGAACTTAGGTTTGTCAAGAAAAAATATGAAAAGGTCAAATGAAATAAAAATATAAATTTTTTTAATTAAAATTAGTAATATAGGGAGAAAATGAATATAGATATTAACAATACAAAAAATATTTTATTTATTTTTATTTATTTCACCATAACAGTGATAACAGCGACGCGACGTTGATGACGTACGTGTGTTCAAACCAACTCATTTAATTCAAACCAACTCAATTTTTAAATAGTTTATGGATTGTTAGAGAGCTAAAAGTGTGCTGAATATTTTGTAATTCCTTTTACTGTAGCAATTTTCTACCCTTTTGGCTCGATACTGTTCAATATCAATATTTAATTTTTTGAGAAAATTTTAACCCTTTAAATTTTTATAAATTATACAAAATATGAGTAAAAAATGATTAAAAATTACAGTGATAAAATTTACCTATTTTTAATTTCATATCAAACACACAATTAGAATTAGTTAAACAGTCACAAGCAAGCAATGACATATTGAAAGACTAGCCAGTGGGCCACATTTCTTAAATTTATTGTTACAAGTTGACATCATGATATGACACAATTTTGATAATGCATGGGATGATATTAATATAGCTAACTTTTCAAACATAATAATTTCTGTGACCCTCAACAATCTTAATTAATACAATACGATAACATATGAAAAAATAATTAAAATGCTACAAGTGTAACCATTTGAAAAGTCTACAGCATGCAGTCAATCTCCACATAGAAGGCAACCGAAAGTTAAAACAATTTTGTACTTTAATTTGGGAGGAAAATTTATTTGTTCCTTGCTAATATTATACACACATAGATCCAAATGATACTTCCATGGAAACAAATTAGTTTTACACTCTTTTTCAACTATATATTTATTATCTTATCAGTGTATGACTATAGAATTATATAAAGACTAAAAGATTAATTGGTCTTGCCAATAAATTCTGCATCTCATTTTTAATGATTTTACCTTACATCACGTAATTAGAAAATGGAATGAGAACAAGATTGAGAGTGTAAAATTTTGAAAAAAAATAAAAGATTGGGAATTGAACATAAAATAAATTTTTATTTTTTTATGTATTAATATGATATATATGATTATATTATTTTATACAAAACTTTTATACATAATTATTATATTTATCAATACGTTATTTTAAAATTATTTATAATTATTTAGTGTATTTTGGTTCTCTATCTTTTAAAAAGTAAATTTGTTAAAGACTGAATGATTTTAAGTGCGATATTAAATCTAATAAGGCATTGTAAGTTCTTATAATATTTTATTACTAAAAATGGATTATTTTAATAAAATAATAATCTAATCATTGGTTATTGTTTAATAATAACTAATTTTAATTTTAGGAAAATAAATTGTTGGAACAAAAAGTTATTATTTATTAAAATCTACTTAATTAAATATTTCAATTAAATTATTTGATTGGATTTTAGCTAGGAGAATAAGAATGAATATATATATATATATATTTATGCAGCAGAATTACTTAATTTGTTTGATTACCATAAATTAATAATGCATACACAAATTAACTGCATCCAAAAATTCATTTTCCTATTATCTGTAAAAATAAATAGTGTCTATTAATTTTGAGGTGTGTACTTGAAGTGATATTCAACTACATTTTTTGGGGTAGTTGGATGAATTTAATTTCCAACAAGTTGGATTATTTTGATACGATGGTTGTGACATGTCGTGTGATTCCACCACATAAAAATAGATTGTAAAGAACTGGGTTAAGACATGAGTATGTATTTATTGTTGAACTAATATAGTGTTTTTTTATTATAATATAAAATAGTTATGCTGGGTATATAATTTAACGGGTGAATTTTCCCCTCACTTCCTTCTCTTCATGCGATTAGTATAAACTGCTACATCACTAATTATTAATAATAATTAAAAAAAATTAGAAAAACCTATATTAATATGATTTGACAAAACTCTTCTGTTAATCAGTTTATCCTCTCAATTTCTTCTTTTTCATGCATTTCACTGCTATGGCAGCTTATTCAACATTTTTATACGGCTGCGAATCCCACCAACATTAACATCGATCGATCACATAAAAAACTAACAATGATTTCATTCTAATTCCTATCACTTTTCTATTCTCCAAATTAAACAAATTCCATCAGTATACCAAAGGTTTTTTTGAACTTACGTTTGTCAAGAAAAATATGAAAAAGTAGAATGAAATAAAAATATTAAATTTATTTTTTATTAAAATTAGTAATATAAGAACAAAATGAATATAGATATTTTATTTATTTTTATTTATTTCATCATAACAGTGATAACAGCGACGCGACGTTGATGGCGTACTTGTATTCAAACCAACTCAATTTTGTCTGGACTTGTGCTGAAGATATGTTTCATATCCTCCTCGCAACCCACGTCGCTACTTTTGAAGGGATTGAAGGGACCATTAATTTTAGAGTATATTGCATTAAACTACTCTTGAGGTGTTTGAAAACGATGCAACACTTTTGACATGAAAATTTTAAAATTATTTGCTCAAGGTTATATATTTATATAATACAATAACAATAAATATATAAAAAATAAAACTAAACACTAAATATTTATATATTTAAACAGAATTTCAGTTAACTTTTGTTTTAACTAAAATCGAATCGAATCAAATTATTTTAGTTAATTCAATTTTCGGTTTAATTTTAGATATTTTTAAAAAAATTAAAAAATTTAAATAATTCAATTCTACCTGAATAAACACCTCTCTTGATAATATTTTAGCTCAAATACATTTAATAGTAGACTTTTAAAGAAATTTAATTTTCGACAACTTTAAAATATTTATACTATGAATATATTGAATCTAACATAAATAATACTTTTCCTCACTTTATCTCAAGAAATGTGAAACATGAGCGGTACACTTGGTACGAGTGTTTGCTCACCTAACTTTATTTACATCCATCCACATTATCATTTGATCATTGCCTAAAAAATGATAATATTTTTATTTTATTTTTAATTTTCTTTTACCCAAATTCGTGTCTTATCAGTACGTCTAAGGTTTGTTTGAAATTTTATCTTTATAGAGAGAATAGATGGCAAAATAAATAAAATAAAATAAAAATTTAAAATTATTAATACTATTGTTTTAGTAAAATAAGGAATATATGAAGAAAACGTATAGATATTATTAAAAGAATTAATTTTTTACTTAATTAATCAAAAAAACAATTACAAATAAACAATTTTATTTCTTTTTATTGTTATTTTTTTTTTCGTTTCTTCAAATAAATTTTAGTTGTGATAAGCATGGTGCAGGATTGTCAGTTGATGGTGCTACTACGTCTGGTCTGCATTCGTTACAGAAGCTCTGGACAATTGATACTGATAGATAGACCATGACCTTTTAGAGAAAGTTGCTACAAGCTCCATGTTCATCGCATGTACTGAACTGAAAAAAAAAAATTAAAAATAGAGTAAGTTAAGTCGTAAATAATTTAAACTAAATAAATAATTTAAAGAAAAAGTGAATTGAATTATAAAAATTTAAAACAAGATAGACTACCGAACTATGAACTAAGACAGCTTTTAACGTCCGTCAACCATTGTCCGTCAACCAGTGCTTCTAAAACTGAGTCTCGACATTTTCTCTTACATTAAACGTAGTTATTGTCAATTGAATTGGAATGGGTGAGCTGGTAGCTACTAATAGACAATGAGACCAATGACAAGGATTTCCCTTGTCTGCGGTTGGTAGATGAGAATTAATTCATAAATAGACACAAACATTTATAACATGTGAACGTGTTCCGATTCATGTATCAATTTCTCCTCATCTTCAAGCATGTACGCATGTATATATATATATATATATATATATTCATACATCTACTTTCCAAACACAATGATTGCTCGAATCTTTAGAAATCATATTTGTCGGTACCAATATCGGATTGGAAATCGAGTTAGGTTAACAATAATTTCACTATCACTTTAATTTCTTTTCACCAAATTAAACATGTTCAATCCACAGACGGAATTATGTACTGGCTAATACCTCAATCATGGCCAATACATATATAGGTATATATATATATATATAATTAATTAATTAAACTAGATTATTAATTACTCAATTCAAGAATTTAAGTCCTATATATTTATTAATAGCCTAACTAAAAAATTATGGCTTAGAATAAAAGAGTTGGGTGCCATTTTAAAAATAAATATATTTATACTATATATATACATATATAGAACTTAAATTCTTGAATTGAGTTATTAATAATCTAGTTTAATTAATTAATTAAATAATTTTTAAGTTATGCCTTTCATTTGATTGGTGCTATTTTCGAATGTGTTTGAATAATAAGTTCTCATGGTTGTTTTACTTACTAATAATTATGTATCCAATTATTGATTTATATTAATTGTTAAAAACTAAAATTAGACTGTTTAATTTTGATATTGTATTTGTAAGATTAGAGAAAAAATATCAAAATTTATATAAATTAGCTCCCCCCTCTTCTAATTTCCTAATTTCATCCCCGATTTTATCAATAGACCAAAGCTGTGTTTGAAATCAGGTTTGTTAAGGGAAAGTATAAAAAGTAAAATGAAATAAAAATATTAAATTTATTTTTTAGTAAAATTATGAATATAAAGAGAAAATGAATATAGATATTAATAATAAAAAATATTTTTCTTTATTTTCACCATAATTTTTAGTCGGGATGAGCATGGTGCGGGAATTGTCAAATGGACGGTTCTGCGTATAGCAGGCATGATACTGTTTACAGAAGCTAGGGACAAGTTTTTATTAAATTGAGGAAGGGGACTTATAACCTTTCAGAAAGCTACAAACTTATGCGTTATGTGGTGTTTTATTGATAAAAATTTGTTTAAAAAATATAGTAGAAATATAAAAATTTAACGTAAGAGTAATATATGATAAATTTGATTAAAAAAATATAAAAAATTAATAAATTTTAGTTAATGCTCACCAACCAAACACCCACTATATTCTATGCATGTACATGGTAACAGTGATGCAACGTCGAAGACGTAAGTGATACAGAGACCTTTATTTTCAAATGGACTGTGCTCGCGACTCCGAAAGTTATCTAAAATTTTTATACGGAAAATTGTTTCCACTTTCAATTATATAAATTTTTATAAAACTCTCGTACAAATTCTAATGAAACTTCTATAAATTTCTAAAAAATTCTGCACGTTGCCAAGCTCTTTTCAAACAGGAATTCTTTTGTTAGAATTCGATTGAATAGATTTTCATTATTCATCTCTATCTTTTCGTGATTTGTTATCTGTACTTTAAATACTAAAAAATATGTCAAATCACATTTTATCTCAATTTTTATAATTTCAAACGACCCCTATATATTACCTGGAATTTAATTTGTATTTTTTTATTTTTTATTTTGAGTTTTATGTTTTAAGAATACTGAAAACACATTTATTTTGACAATTTTTATTTTTCATGTTTTATAATTCATCTTATTTTGGGTAAAGAGATTCATAACGACTTTTGACCATTTTATATTTTAATTTTTTTATTTTTTTAAATAAATTTTAAAAATATAAATAATTAAATACATTTTAAACTATTTTTCCTATTTTTAAAAATGGTAATGTGGATGAAAAACTTGTCCTCTGCTACTATAGTCTAAAAACATGCGTCTAAAAATAATACTTCCTGTAAGGAGACAACGGAGGGCCAAATTAATTCGAATTACCTTATTTTTGTTTGTATTTGTATTAATTACAAATATGTTCATATCCTCCTCGCCAGCTAGTTTGCTACTCTTGGAGGACCATTAATTTTAGAGTAAATTACATTGACCTCCTATCAAGTTATTGAAAGCGACACAACCCTCTTGACACATGAAAAATTTTAAAGTTATTTGTTTAAGATTATATATATTTTTTTGTATAAGGTTATATTTATATCTAATATGATTTTATATAGTACAATAATAAATTTGTACAAAAAATTAAATCCTAGATATTTATATTTTTAAATAGAATTTCTGCTAACTTCATTTTAACTGGAACCGAATTGAATTATTTTGGTAATTTTAGTTTTCGGTTCAATTTTGAATATTTTTTTTAAAAAACTAAAAAATTTTGAATAATTCAGTTCTATCTAAATAAACATTTTTATTAGCAATATTCTCATCCAAACACGTTTAATTATTAACTTTCAAAAGAATTTAGTTTTCAATGATTTTAAAATATTTTATACTATGAATATGTTGAATCTAACAAATAATATTTTTTCTCAATTTATCCTAAATAATGTGAGATATGAATGATTCACAACGTGTGAGTGGTAACTCACATAGCTTTCTTTGCATCCGCCCACATTATCATTTGATCATTGTCTTCAAAATGACAATAACTTTATTTTATTTTCAATTTTCTTTTGCCCAAATTCATGTTCTACAGGCTCCATATTCATCGCGTGTACATGATAGCAGTGGTGTTGCATCTTTATTTTTAAAATCTCTTTTTTTTTTTTTAAGAACGGAAAAAATAATACAACAAATTAAAATCTTTATTTTTTCACAATAAATTCAAAAGCTAACATATTATTTGTGTGAATTTCCTCATCATAATATTATTTTGGGTGTATTTAGAGTAAAAAAAAGTGAAATAAATTGAGATTTCGTAATACGTGTAGTAAAAGAAAAAAGTTGATGTGATATAAAGTTAACAAAAATTTATAAGATTTTATGTCATTTGTTTGCAAACTAAACGGAACATTTGAAAAGGAAAATAAGTTTTGTACTCATGAGGTTATTGAAAAATGAGACAACACTATTGACATCTGAAAATTTTCATCAAAGCATCATTGTTTATTTGTTTCAGTAGTAATTTGCCCTCTTCTTTTAATGGTCTATAATGATGCATGTTAAACAGTAAATGAAGATATTATTTATTAAATTAAGAGTAACAATCATGTTAAGTTGAATCAGGGCTATAATTTGCATCAATTTGTATCAATTCATATTTATATTTAATTTTTTAAATTTTCAATAAATACATTAAATAATTAACTTATTTTAAAATAATATCAAATTACGTCAATTTTGAGTTAATATATGCGTATCATGTCGAATTTATGTTTTCTTCCAATAATTACGAGACAAAAATGGAAGATAATGGTTCAAAAGGTCAGGGTACGGGTTGGGAAAGGTGATGGTTTAGAGTTCATGTTAATGTTAGGGTTAAGTTCCACTTCCACCTAAAAATAAGGTAAAGGTTGATAAAAATTATTTCTTGTATTAAATATTTGTTTTAGAAAATAATGATTAATGTAAAAATTAGGATTGTGGCTAGAGTTGGGCTTAATTAAAATATGTTTTTGTTTTAAAATATATTTTAAATGATTAGGGATAGGTTTAGATTTAATCAAAAGAAGAGCTAAGGTTTTAAGGATACTTTTTCAAAACAGCACAATAAATTATAAGCAGATAATGAGTTTTAAGGGTAAGAAAAATCCATGGGAGCCAATCGACGTTTTGAGCTATCTTTAAAACAATACCGGTACTGTTTTAAAAAATATGATGATGTTGGCTCGTATGGTTGATTTGTATTATGTATCGATTGATATTTTTTATGGTAGTATGAAAACAGTACCGGTACTAAACAGTACCGGTACTGTTTTCAAAACAGCACAACGAATTATAAGCAGATAATGAGTTTTGAGCAAAAGAAATCCATGAGTCGATTAGCATTTTGAGCTATCTTTAAAACAGTACCAGTACTGTTTCAAAATTAGAAAAAATAAAGATACTTGGGAATGATGATCGATTTAAGTTATTCCCAAACAGTTTTGATTTTGTTCCAAAAATCGATTTTGCTTACTTTGTAAAGAAGATGGAAAATCGCGGAAGTTATAAGTAAAGTGTGTACTATTTTCGGATAAAATTGATAGTTTTGAAATATAGTGAAAAACGCGTGATGTCATTTTTTATCTTTTTGTTGCAAGTGTGACTTATTCACAAATAAGTTTTTTTGATATGACTAAAATCCTTATAAGTCCATAAATAGTGACCGGTATAAAAAACTCTAAAATTTTTAATTAAAGTAAAGTACAAAAAGTAGTTAAAGTTGATAAATTTTGATGATTTTTTATGATGCCAAACATGCCTATAATGAAACTTGTATGGGAAAAGACATACATTTACTTTTCAAAACGCAATGGTTGCTCTAATCTTTAGAGTCTTAGAGACCCTATTTGTTGGCCAAGCTGTCAGATTGGACGACTAGTTGAATTTATTTTATTTTATTATCATTTTTTTATCTACACCTGGATATGTTAATGTGTTTTCCTATATATATATATATATATTCTATATATTTATTTGGTCCTATCTCCAGCCACTTTAGAAAAATTTTATTCTTCCAATTTTGATAAGTGTAAGTGTGTATATATATATATAAGTTGAGCGCATTGGGATGTACATGTTTTGCGCGCGCGCGCACATATATATATATATATATATATTTTAATTTTGATTCTATCCTCATCTGACTTTTTCAATCGGATTAGAAGTGGCACACTGTATAAGTTCGTTGAGCGAATTCAAATTCTCCAATAAAATTTTGAAATTTAAGGAAACCGCAATTTTATTCCACGTTGAGGTGATTAGCCTAAAACCGTCATCATCATTTTGCGGATTTAGCTTTATCCGAAATGTGTTATTTTCGCGTTACCAATATTTTGTTAATTAAAATTTTTTTGAACAGCATTTTTTTTTAATTTTTACTATGACAACAGTAAAACAAAAAAAAAAAAAAAAGAAAAGAAAATTCAATACTAGTTGGTTTAGCCAACACTAATCTTGTCTCCATGCTATCCAAAAAAAAAAAAATTTTGATACCGGCATTTTTGCATTACTTTTGAATCTTAAATCTTCAATTAAGATAAGAAAAATAAGTATAGATTTAAAATTAAATTATATGATTGGATATTAGCTAGGAGAAAAAGAATGAAAAAAATTATATCTTTATACAACAGAATTTTTTTTAATTTGTTTGATTACCATATATAATATATAAATGCATACACGGTAAACTAGTTTTATAAAGGAAACGAAATGTTCTTGTGAATTTCTATTTTAAACATCGATAATAAATTTGAATTTTAAATAATAAATTATTTAAAAGATATTAAAGTTATATTTTTAATGTAACACTAAATTTATTATTAAAAATTCATAAACACAAATGTAACTTAAATATTTTTGGAAAATCAAATTTTATAATAAAAATTTATAATTAAATTATTACACATTTAATTTAATAAGTTTAAAAATTATTGACAAATTTAGAAAGATTTCGTCTTCTCTTGATTATTAGTATAATATTTATTTACTGTATATATGTCATAATTATGACATCGCAATGTAATTTCGATTGACTCCACAAGCCAACAACGTGCACATGTAAAATCTTAGTTCATTCTATCCAAAATGATCCAAATTAAATATAATTCGGGCCAGATTTAATTTATTGAATGACAAATTAAGAATAGCTATATAATTATGAAATTTAATATCTTGAAAATTTTAACAAAAAAACCAAATTGACCTCAATTATGATATTCACAAATATAAATATAGTGGGAAGAAAGATTTTATTTTCTAAGAAAAAATGGGAACGCAGGAAGGACAGAAATGATATGTATTATAGTTTTTCTCTTTATTTCCTAAAGGATAATTTTAATTATAAACTAATTTAAATATGTAATTATTATATATTAAAAAAATAAAACGGATCAAATAATATTAAATATCAGTTATTTTTAAAAGTAATTAATTTAAATTTTATTATAATAAGTTAACGTTGTTATAATATTACATTAAAAATAAATTATTTTAATAAATAAATAATTTAATCAATAATTATTGTTTAACAATAACTAATTTTAATTTTTAATAAAATAAATTATTTTAATAAAAATTATTATTTATTAAAACGTTAACAAAATATTTTAGTGAAATGATGTAACAAAATTAACAAACTGATCTGTCTAAGGTTAAAATGACAAAATTTTTATGAATGAAAAAAGAAAGCGAGAGTTAAACGTGATTTTTGTTTTATTTTTTAATACGTTAGGCCTTTATTTTCATATAATTTTTAGTCTTTTAACAATAAAAAATAAAAATTAATTTTCCAAACATATTTTTGTTATAAGCTTTCAAATATGTTTGTAAGTATAAAGTAAATAGTAAACAAAACTAGGATGTATTGCTTGATCCAAAGTTTTTGGAAGGAAATTACATCTCTCTGCTTGAGTGATTTCATGCATTAATTTCTTGTCAATTTTATATTTAAACATCATTAATTATTGAAATGTTTATGGTCAAAAAATCAAATAGATAATAGCATAGGGTTTATGATAATAAATAAAATTTTTATTTATTTTTATTTTTTTAAAGAAGATTTCGGGAACAAGAATCAACTTAAGTGGTAGGTTTTGATTTGAGATTTACCTTAATTATTAGTACAACAGCTAGCTAAAAGCCTAAAATACAAGCTTTGCATGTGTGAATAAACACCACCAAGCTATCATCTTCTGACATGCACTCACAGTAGATTTTCCACTTGTTAATTAACCCAGCTTCTTCATCTTGATCTTTAATTTCGTCATCTTATTATTTATCTACGATTAATTAGGAAGTTGAGAGACAAGATGATAAAAGTCTGGAATGGATTTCCATCTCCACTGTTTATATATAGGTCAGCCGGAGCATATGCGCGGGGCTTGTTCTCTTTTCATTATTAATTGTTATGGTTTTTTAAAATTTTTAAAATTTTAAAAATTTTATTAGACGTATATAATATATAAAATTTTTAAAATTATTATAATTAGATGACACGTATCACAACATAAAATCTAACTAAGTATCACGTGACACAACAGCATTTCTCAACTTCATATGTTTTAATATGATATGATATAATGAAATTATATTTTTAATTTGCATGTAAAAAGACATTCATCTATTCATCCACTTTCCCAGGCCTTATTTTATATACCTTGCTTTATATATATTTAATATAATATAATGAATTTATATTTTTAACTTGTATGTAAGAAGACATATATCTAATTTTCAAACGCAATAATTACCCTCACCTTTAGAGATCCTATTTATCGGTTGTTGGATTGGGAGATTAAGGTAATGGTTACATTTGGCACACAAAAAAGTGAGAAAAAATGAAATAAAATATACTTTAGGGAAATTTTTTGTGTTTGGTGCACACCGCTCAAACTGTGTTTTTTACTAGTAAAATTTCGTTCCAACAGATTAGATTTCCATTTGAACGGATTCAAAATTTTAGGCAATCATAACTTCTTTACACTACAATAAGTCCAAACGGAATGTAGAAACCGTTTGAACGAAAGTTGACCGTGCGATTCCGTCGAAACGGCTTTTTACAATCCGTTGAGATGATTTAAAAAATGCCACAAAAAATAGTAAAAGTGGGTGTCATTTGGTAGCTTGGGAGTTCATGGCGAGAATGGCGAAAAAATTTTTGCTATTTGATTAACTAAATTCTAATTATCAACTTTTTTTTGGAAAGATATTGAATGTTTTTTGAATTTTAAGAAGACGGGAATGTGTAAAATTTTATAGAGATTTTCAGATATTTTCATCAAACTTTGGTGCACCAAACACACCCAATGTCTGGTTTACTAAAAAGAATAAAATAAATAAAATAAAAAGTTAGTATAAAAATGATACATGATAAAATTTAATTAGAGAAAGTTAAAAAAATTAAAAAATTATATATTTTTTTTGATAAGAAAGATAGATTTAAACACCCTCTAATTAGTTCAGTCAACACGAATCTTATCTCTACACTATCAAAAAAATTGATATGTACCAACATTTCTACAATATTTTTGAATCTTAAATTTATAATTAAGATAAGAAAATAAGTATATTTCAAATTAAATTATTTGATTGGATATAGCAAGGAGAATAGAATGAGTATATATATATATATATTTATGCAGCAAAATTACTTAATTTGTTTGATTACCATAAATTAATAATGCATACGCAAATTAACTAGCATTCAAAAATTCATTTTCTTATTACCTGTAAAAATAAACATTGTCTATTAATTTTGAGGTGTGTACTTGAAGTGATATTCAACTACATTTTTTAGGATAGTTGGATGAATTTAATTTCCAATAAATTGGATTATTTTAATACAATGGTTGCGACATGTCGTGTGATTCCACCACATGAAAATAGACTGTAAAGACTTGGTTAAGATATGATTATGTATTTATTGTTGAGTTAATATAGTGTTTTTTATTATAATATAAAATAGTTGTGATGGGTATATAATTTAACGAAAGAATTTTCCCCTCACTTTCCTTCTCTTGATGCGATTAGTATAAACTGCTATATCACTAATTATTAATAATAAATAAAAAAATTTAAAAAAGCCTATATTAATATGGTTTGACAAAACTCTTCTTTTAGTCAGTTTCTCCTCTCAATTTCTTCTTTTTCATGCATTTCACTGCTATGGTAACTTATTCAACATTTTTATACGCTTGCGAATCCCACCAACATTAACATCGATCGATCACATAAAAAACTAACAATGATTTCATTTTAATTACTATCACTTTTCTATTCTCCGAATTAAACAAGTTCCATCAGCATACCAAAGGTGGGCTTGAACTTAGGTTTGTCAAGAAAAATATGAAAAGGTGAAATGAAAAAAAATATAATTTTTTTAATTAAAATTAATAATATACGGAGAAAATGAATATAGATATTAATAATACAAAAAATATTTTATTTATTTTTATTTATTTCACCATAATAGTGACAACAGCGATGCGACGTCGATGACATACTTGTAATCAAACCAACTCATTTAATTCAAACCAACTCAATTTTGTCTGGACTTGTACTGAAGATATGTTTCATATCCTCCTCGCAACCGACGTCGCTACTTTTGAAGGGACCTTTAATTTTGGAGTATATTGCATTAATCTCCTCTTGAGGTTTTTGAAAACGACGCAACACTTTTGACATGAAAAATTTTAAAGTTTTTTGTTCAAGGTTATATATTTATGTGTGTGTTTGGAGTGATAAAAAGTGAAAAAAATAAGATAAAGTGAAAAAAGTTGTGAGTTCGTAATCCGTGCAATGAAATAAAAAATTAATGTGATAAATATTTTTAGAAATTTTTAGAAATTTTTTTTTTATTTTTGAAAATGCCAAACGGTACCTATATAATATAATAATAATAAATATATAAAAAATAAAACTAAACACTAAATATTTATGTATTTAAATAGAATTTCAGATAACTTTTGTTTTAACTAGAATCAAATCGAATTCAATAATGGAATTTAATTATTGATCCCCTAAAAATTAATCATGTTTGAAACACTAACTGGACAACAAAAAGGTTTAGAGTTAAGATTATCATTTTTCTAGAATTTTAGTCAATTTGAAATTTACGTAATTAATAAGAAATATGTTGAAGAATATTTATTGGTCTCTTTTAAAGACCAAATGTGAATTAGAGCCAAAAAAAAAGCCAAAAGGTAAAATGATAATTTTTTATTTTAATTTCGTTTATCAGATAAGAAATATATTAAGTCATATCTTTTTATCATTTTAGAAAGTTTAAAATGCAAATTTAGACAAAAATAAGATCTACAAATAAAACAATAATTTTTGGTTTTAGTTCTTATCGAGCCAATATGCTTAGCTAATAAAATAATATCAAGGAATATTTTGGGAAGACTAAAATGCAAATGTGAGTAGAAAACATGCCCATGTTAAAACAATCTTTTTTGCTTGAGTTTAAATCGTGTCAAAATTTGTGTAAATAATAAGAAAATGTCAAAAACTATTTTCGAGGCAAATTTTGGCTGAAAATGGACTTAGTAGTAAAAATTGTAATATATCAACTCAAGTTTGAATTGGTTTGAATTTGTTTAGTTGATAATAAACTTGTTGAAAATTATTTTTCAAATTTTTTAAGAGTTCCGTATTTGAACTTTGGTAAAAAAGAAGAAAGGGGGGTTTACGAGTAAAATAAACAATTTTTTTAAAGAGCTTACTGATTGTTAGAGAGCTAAAAGTGCACTGAATATTTTTTAATTCCTTTTACTGTAGTAATTTTTTACCCTTTTGGCTCGATACTGTCCAATATCAATATTTAATTTTTTATGAGAAAATTTTAAACCCTTTAAATTTTTATAAATTAGACGAAATATGAGTAAAAAATGATTAAAAATTACAGTCATAAAACTTACCTATTTTTAATTTCATAGCAAACACACCATTAGAATTAGTTAAACAGTCACAAGCAAACAATGACATATTGAAAGACTAGACAGTGGGCCACATTTCTAAAATTTATTGTTACAAGTTGACATCATGATATGACATAATTTTGATAATGCATGGGATTATATTAATATAGCTAACTTTTCAAACATAATAATTTCCGTGACCCTCAACAATCTTAATTAATACAATACAATAACATATGAAAAAATAATTAAAATGCTAGAAGTCTAACCATTTGAAAAGTCTACAGCATGCAGTCAATCTCCACATAGAAGGCAACCGAAAGTTAAAACAATTTTGTACTTTTATTTGGGAGGAAAATTTATTTGTTCTTTGCTAATATTATACACACATAGATCCAAATGATACTTCCATGGAAACAAATTAGTTTTACACTCTTTTTCAACTATATATTATTATCTTATTTGTGTATGACTATAGAATTATATAAAGACTGAAAGACTAATTGGCCTTACCAACAAATTTTGCATCTCATTTTCAATGATTTTACCTTACATCACGTAATTAGAAAATGGAATGAGAACAAGATTGAGAGTGTAAAATTTTGAAAAAAAATAAAAGATTGGGAATTGAACATAGAATAAATTTTTATTTTTTTATGTATTAATATGATATATATGATTATATTATTTTATACAAAAATTTTATACATAATTATTATATTTATCAATACGTCATTTTAAAATTATTTATAATTATTTAGTGTATTTTAGTTCTCTATCCTTCAAAAAGTAAATTTGTTAAAATTGAGTGATTTTAAGTGCGTTATTAGATCTAATAGGACATTATAAGTTCTTATAATATTATATTACTAAAAATGGATTATTTTAATAAAATAATAATATAATCATTGGTTATTGTTTAATAATAACTAATTTTAATTTTAAGAAAATAAATTGTTGGAACAAAAAGTTATTATTTATTAAAATCTACTTAATTAAATATTTCAAATTAAATTATTTGATTGGATATTAGCTAGGAGAATAAGAATGAATATATATATATATATATATATATATATATATTTATGCAGCAAATTACTTAATTTGTTTGATTACCATAAATTAATAATGCATACACAAATTAACTGCATCCAAAAATTCATTTTCCTATTATCTGTAAAAATAAATAGTGTCTATTAATTTTGAGGTGTGTACTTGAAGTGATATTCAACTACATTTTTTGGGGTAGTTAGATGAATTTAATTTCCAACAAATTGGATTATTTGATACGATGGTTGTGGCATGTCGTGTGATTCCACCACATAAAAATAGATTATATAGAACTGGGTTAA
Source organism: Vitellaria paradoxa (assembly GCA_019916065.1). Taxonomy (NCBI): domain Eukaryota; kingdom Viridiplantae; phylum Streptophyta; class Magnoliopsida; order Ericales; family Sapotaceae; genus Vitellaria; species Vitellaria paradoxa. The sequence goes on along the minus strand of CM034235.1, from coordinate 57,540,963 downwards.
GACATGAGTATGTATTTATTGTTGAGCTAATATAGTGTTTTTTTATTATAATATAAAATAGTTATGCTGGGTATATAATTTAACGGTGTGAATTTTCCCCTCACTTCCTTCTCTTCATGCGATTAGTATAAATTGCTATATCACTAATTATTAATAATAATTAAAAAAATTAGAAAAACTTATATTAATATGATTTGACAAAACTCTTCTGTTAATCAGTTTCTCCTCTCAATTTCTTCTTTTTCATGCATTTCACTGCTATGATAGCTTATTCAACATTTTTATACGCTTGCGAATCCCACCAACATTAACATCGATCGATCACATAACAAAGTAAAAATGATTTCATTTTAATTACTATCACATTTCTTTTTTCCAAATTAAACAAGTTCCATCAATATACCAAAAGTTTGTTTGAACTTACGTGTGTCAAGAAAAATATGAAAAGGTAAAATGAAATAAAAATATTAAATTTATTTTTATTAAAATTAGTAATATAAGGACAAAATGAATATGGATATTTTATTTATTTTTATTTATTTCACCATAACAGTGATAACAGCGACGCGACGTCGACGACGTATTTCTATTCAAACCAACTCATTTAATTCAAACTAACTCAATTTTGTCTGAACTTGTATTGAAGATATGTTTCATATCCTCTCGCAACCCACGTCGCTACTTTTGAAGGGACCATAAATTTTAGAGTATATTGCATTAAACTACTTTTGAGGTTTTTGAAAACGACGCAACACTTTTGACATGAAAAATTTTAAAGTTATTTGTTCACGGTTATATATTTATATAATACAATAACAATAAATATATAAAAAATAAAACTAAACACTAAATATCTATATATTTAAATAGAATTTCAGTTAACTTTTGTTTTAACTAGAATCGAATCGAATTATTTTAATTAATTCAATTTTTGGTTTAATTTTAGATATTTTTAAAAAATTAAAAAATTTAGATAATTCAATTCTACTTGAATAAACATTTCTCTCGATAATATTTTAGCCCAAACACATTTAATAGTAGCCTTTTAAAGAAATTTAATTTTTGACGACTTTAAAATATTTATACTACAAATATATTGAATTTAATATAAATAATACTTTTTCTCACTTTATCTCAAGTAATGTGAAACATAAACGGTTGCACTTGGTATGAGCGTTTGCTCACCTAACTTTATTTACATCAACCCACATTCTCATTTGATCATTGCCTAAAAAATGATAGTTTTTTTTATTTTTTTTTCAATTTTCTTTTATCCAAATTCATGACCTATCAGTACGCATAAGGTGTGTTTGAAATTTTATCTTTGTAGAGAGAATAGATGGCAAAATAAAATAAAATAAAATAAAAATTTAAAATTATTAATACTATTGTTTTAGTAAAATAAGGAATATAAGAAGAAAACGTATAGATATTCTTAAAAAATTAATTTTTTACTTAATTAATCAAAAAACAATTACAAATAAACAATTTTATTTCTTTTTATTGTTATTTTTCTTTGTTCATTTCTTCAAATAAATTTTAGTTGTGATAAGCATGGTGCAGGATTGTCAGTTGATGGTGCTACGTCTGGCCTGCATTCGTCACAGAAGCTGTGGACAATTGATGGTGATTGATAGACCATGACCTTTCAGAGAAAGTTACTACAAGCTCCATGTTCATCGCGTGTACATGATAATACTGTGGACTCCTGAACTGAACAAAATAATTTAAAAGAGTAAGCTAAGTCGTAAATAATTTAAAGAAAAAATGAATTAAATTATAAAAATTTAAAATAGGTTAAACTTAAAAAATAATTTTTAAAATAATTTTTTTTTTAACTAGCTAGACTACCGAACTATGAACCAAGACAGCTTTTAACGTCCGCCAACCAGTGATGCAACGTGGACGTCAACCAGTGCTTCTAAGACTGAGTCGACCTTTTCTCTTATATTAAACGAAGTTATTGTCAATTGAATTGGAATGGGTGAGCTGGCAGCTACTACTAGACAACGAGACCAATGACAAGAATTTCCCATGTCTGCATTCGGTAGATGAGAATTAATTTAGAAATAGACATAAACATTTATAACATGTGAACGTGTTCCGATTCATGTATCAATTTCTCGTCATCTTCAAGCATGTACGCATGTATATATATATGTATATATATTCATACATCTACTTTCCAAACGCAATGATTGCTCGAATCTTTAGAAACCATATTTGTCGGTACCAATATCGGATTGGATAACTACTTAGGTTATAGCCAGCATCAATCTCGTCTCCATGCTATCAAAAAAATTGATACCCAGCCTTTTTGCAATACTTTTGAATCTTCAATTTTAATTAAGATAAGCAAAATAAGTATGTATTCAAAATTAAATTATTTGATTGGATATTAGCTAGAGAATAAAAATGAAAAAAAAATTTATACAACAGAATTTTTTAATTTGTTTGATTACCATACATAATAAATGCATACACAAATAGCTACTTTATTTATTTTTTCTTCATCATTTTCCTTTTACTTCAGAAAAAACTAAAAGTCAAAACATGCTACTATTTTTGTGCATTTCCCAGTAAACTAGTTTTACAAAGGAAATGAATGTTTCCGTGAATTTCTATTTTAAACATCGCTCATTGCGGAAATGAGTCTTATATAAGACGTTTGAATCTCAAAATTTTGGAGAAAAAGGTTCATAAGTATAAAAAGTTAAATTATTTGGCTGATAGGAGAACAAGAACGGAAAAAAAAAAAAAACCTAATGTAACAAATTAAAATATTTATTTTTCACAATATATTCAAAAGCTAACATATTATTTGTGTGAATTTTCTCATCATAAAATCACTTTGAAAAGGAAAATAAGTTATGTATTTATGAGGTTGTTGAAAAATGAGACAAAACTTTTGACATATGAAAAATTTCATGAATATCATTGTTTTTATGTTTCAGCTGCAATTTGCTCTCTTCTTTTAATGGCCTATAATACTCCGTTTGAAAATGTTCTATTATTAAAATTGATTTCATTTTAAAATAAAGAATTAATTTGATTTGATAAATTAAATTTTGTATTTAAAACACATTTTGAATTTAAAAATCGAATTGATTTGGTTTAAGTGAAACAACAAATTTGGACCATGCAAATATGAAGTAATAAATATGATAAATATGATATAGAGAATAAATTTATTCATTTACTTAAATCACTTATAATAAATATGATAAATATGATATAGAGAATAAATTTATTCATTTACTTAAATTACTTAAGAAAATAATAATTCTCATTAAATCCAATTATTTTGAATTAGATATTCAAATTTTATAGAAATCTCAAAATTTAAGCTATAAAATGAAATCAAATCAAACTTATAACATTTTATTTTAGCTTTAAACATAAGAATTGATAAGAATTCTTATCAAATAAAATCAAATCCTATCAAATAATTTTATAAAATCTCAAAATTTATGTTATGTAATGAAATTAAATCCAATTCATAAATTTTATTTTAGTTCCAAATATATGAATTGATGAAAATTCTCATCAAATGAAACTAAATCCTATCAAATCCATCATTTCAAACGAAGTGTAAAAATGTTAAACAATAACTGAAGATATCATTTATTAAATAAGCGGTAGCAATCATGCTAAGTTGTATCATGGCCTTGTTTGGCCGGCCAAAACTTACCAAAAGTTATCAAATTTTAACTACTTTTTGTACTTTCTTTCAATAAAATTTTAACACATATCACCTTTATGTCACATTTTTCTATTTTACTATACTTTTTTTACCAACGTTTTTTCTTCCAAACAGTCCCCATATTGGATTGCAATTTGTGTTAAGTTGTATTATTTCTTGTATTAAATATTTGTTTTAGAAAATAATGATTAATGTAAAAATTAGCATTATGGCTACAGTTGGCTTAATTAAAAGAAGTGTTAGGGTTTTGGTTATTGAAAAAATATATATGCTTTTATTTAAAAATATATTTTAAATGATTAGGGCTAAGTTTAGATTTAATTAAAAGAAGAATTGAGGTTAATAATCAAGTGGTAAAAATGTTGTTTATAACTTCAGTTAGAGTCATCCCAATACCAGCTTTGATAAGAGAAATCTAAGTAATTTTTCATATATATGTTAGGGTGGCTATGTCATTTTCAATAAATCTCAAAGGAAGTTAATATAATTTTTTTTTAAATAATATGTGATCAAATGAATATAATCCTTTAAAGTTTCAAAGTTACAGTGAAACAACTTAGGATGCGTACGTTTAGTATGGAATTAAAAATTATATAAGAGCGTAAATGTGAGGAAGTGACTGTTAAGAAAGTTAATTTTTAATTTTAATTATTTTTGGTTGATCAATAATGGAATTTAATTATTAATCTTCTAAAAATTAATTATGTTTGAAGCACTAATTTGGACAAAAAATAGACTTAAAGGTAAGATGATCATTTTTTCCGAATTTTAATCAATTTGAAATTTATTTGATTGATAAAAAATATGTTGAACAATATTTATTAGCCTTTTTTAAAACCTAAAGTGTGAATTAGAGCCAAAAACAAGTCAAAGGGTAAAAAAATAATTTTAACCCGAGTTTAAATCAAGTTTAATTTTATTTAGTTGATAAGAAATATATTAAATAATATTTTTCATCATTTTAGAGAGTCTAAAATGTAATTGAGGCCAAAAAATAAAATTTACAAATAAAATAGTAATTTTTTTATTTAAGCTCTAATCGAGCCAATATGCTTAGCTAATAAAAAAAATATCAGGGAATATTTATCATTCTTTTGGGAATACTAAAATGTAAACGCGAGTAGGAACCATTTACATTTTTTTTAATGTCAATTTCTCCCCTGAATCTCCTTTTTTTCATGCATTTCACCGCAATGGTAGCTTATTCAATATTTATACGCTTGCAAACCCCACCGATATTACCATTTATCGATTACATAAAAAATAACAATAATTTCACTATCACTTTTCTTTTCACCAAATTAAACATGTTCTATCCAAAGACGGAACTATGTAAGGAGGCTAACTACCTCAATCATGGCCATAATATATATATATATATATACTATAAATATATTATTTTTAAAATGACACCTCAACTCTTTTATTATGAGCCATAATTTTTTAGTTAAGCCATTAATAAATATAAGACTTAAATTCTTGAATTAAGTTATTAATAATCTAGTTTAATTAGTTAAATATTTGAGCCATAATTTCTGAGTTAGAACATTAATAAAATGTAGGACTTAAAATTTTGAGTTGGACCATTAATAATCTAACTTTATTAATTAAATAATTTTTAAGTTAGGCATTTGATTTGACTAATGCTATTTTCAAATGCGTCTGAATGATAAATTCTCATGATTGTTTTACTTACTAATAATTACATATCTAATTATTAATTTATACTACTTTTTAAAGACTAAAATTAAACTGTTTAATTATGATCTTGCACTTTTAATATTAAAGGAAAAATATCAAAATTTATAGAAATTAACTTTCTCTGTACTAAACTCTTGATCCCATTCCTATTTTATCAATAGACAAAGGTGTGCTTGAAATTAGGTTTGTTAAGGGAAAATATGAAAAAGTAAAATGAAATAAAAATATTAAATTTATTTTTTAGTAAAATTATGAATATAAGGAGAAAATGAATACAGATATTAATAATAAAAAATATTTTTACTTATTTTTGTTTATTTTCACCATAAATTTTAGTCAGGATGTGCGGGAATTGTCAAATGGACGGTTCTGCGGATAGCAGGCATGATACTGTTTACAGAAGCTAGGGACAAGTTTTTATTAAATTGAGGAAGGGGGCTTATAACCTTTTAGAAAGCAACAAACTTATACGTTATGTGGTGTTTCATTAGTAAAAATTTGGTTAGAAAGTATAGTAAAAAAATAAAAATTTAATGTAAAAATAATATGTGGTGAAATTTGATATGAAAAAATATAAAAATTAATAAATTTTAATTCATTTTCACCGACCAAACACTCACTATATTCTTAGCACATACACGGTAACAGTGATGCAACGTCGATGACATAGGTGATATGGAGACCTTTATTTTCAAGTTGACTGTGATTGCGCCTCTGAAAGTTATCTAAAATTTTTATACGAAAAATTGTTTCCACTTTCAATTACATAAATTTTTATAAATCTCTATAATTCGTATAAATTCTAATAAAACTTTTATAAATTTCTAAAAAATTCTGCACATTGCCAAGATCCGTTCAAACAGAAATTCTTCTGCCAGAATTCGTTTAAACAGATTTTTACTATTCATCTTCATCTTTTCATAGTTTGTTATCTGTACTCTAAACATTAAAAAATATGTCAAATTACATTTTATCTCGACTTTTATAATTCCAAACGACCCCTATATATTACCTGGCATTTAGTTTGCATTTTTTTATTTTTTATTTTAGGTTTTATGTTTTAAGAATGCTGAAAATGCATTTATTTTGAAAATTTTTATTTTTCATGTTTTGAAATTCTTCTTATTTTGGGTAAAGCGATTCATAACGATTTTTGACTATTTTGTATTTTATGTATAAACCTATTTTTTTATTTTTTTAAACAAAATGTAAAAAATACAAATGATTAAATACATTTTAAATTATTTTTTTTTTAAATGGTAATGCTGATGAAAAACTTGTCCTCTGCTACTATAGTCTAAAAGCATGCGTCTAAAAATAATACTTCCTGTAAGGAGTGACGGAGGGCCAAATTAATTCAAACCAACTTATTTTTGTTTGTACTTGTATTAATTACAAATATGTTCATATCCTCCTGGCCAGCTAGCTCGCCACTCTTGGAGTGACCATTAACTTTAGCGTAAATTACATTAACCTCCTATTATTGAAAACGACACAACACCTTTGAAGCATGAAAATTTTTAAAATTATTTGTTTAAGGTTATATATTTTATTTGTTTAAGGTTATATTTTTATCTAATATGATTTTACATGATATAATAATATTAAATTTGTACAAAAAAAATAAACCTTAGACATTTATATATTTGAATAGAATTTCTGCTAACTCTATTTTAACTGGAACCAAATTGAATTATTTTGGTAAACTCAGTTTTCGGTTCAATTTTGAATATTTTTTTAAAGAATTAAAAATTTTAGATAATTCAGTTCTATTTAAATAAACACTCTTGCTGGTAATACTCTCACCCAAACACGTTTAATCATGAATCTTCAAAGGAATTTAGTTTTTAATGGTTTTAAATTATTTTATACTATGAATATGCTGAATCTAACAAATAATACTTTTTTTTTAATTTATCCTAGATAACGTGAGATATGAATGATTCACTACGTGTGAGTGGTAGCTCACGTAGCTTTCTTTGCGTCCGCCCACATTACCATTTGATTATCGTCTAACTGCTTGTGTTTGCTTAATTACCTCACTCTCAAATGTAAATAAAATGCAAATTCAGATTTCAAATGTGTTGAGTAAGGAAAATCAAGACAAACTCCCCCAAGTGCAAGGTTTCATTGTAGCACGATTAACTGGTAAGAACTAGGTCATATCCACAGGGATCTAGGGAGCAAAATCATGTTTGAATCAAATGGATTAAAGAGGCAAAACATGGCTCACATGAATGGTAAACAGAATTGAAAATCTGGTTTGGAATTTTTTGATGGTTTTGGAAATGGGTTTTGAAATGAAAACTAAACTTAACTAAAACTTGATATTAAAAAGATGGGCAAAACAATTCCAATGCCTATCCAAATCAATCTCAAAATACCAAGAGTGAATAGATCATCAATTCTAGTTGCTCTAATGTTTGGAGAAAATTAATTTCAAATGATATAAGTCATGGATCAAACAAGTGATGTGCATAATCTATCATGAAGACTATAGAAGATCCAATTCTAGCAACTCCCATACATATTTGCAATAAGAGTTCTGAATTCAGCAACTTCTATGAACTCATTGATAAAATATGTAAACAAGTGTTAATCGGACATTGAACCATTGATTTTGAGAGTAATTAGATACAACTAAGATTGATAACCAAAGAACTCAAAATTAATCCATGAAAAACGGCATCTTGGAAATCATTGGACAGGACATTGTCCTTGCCTTGGCCCAAGAAAAACTAGCCGATCATCTTAAGAAAATGAATAACAGAAATGAAGAACAGAGACATGACCTTCAAGCTGGAAATGGAAATTACTCTTTAATTCAAAATGAAATCTAATTACATGGATGGAATTGTAAAGTGTTGAAGAACTAAAATCTAATTACAGTAAACTGAAAATTAAAACTAGAATTGAAATCAAAATCTGCGGAATCAAAGAAAACAGAGAAACGAAGAAGAAGAAAGCTGGAAAGAAACTTGAAAAAACCCCAAAAAGAACTCCCCCTCTCTAAAACCCTCTCGCCCCCGTATATCCCCCACTCATTCTTCTCTCTCTACTCATTCTTTCTGAAATTCTTTATTCCGTTATGCCATTCGTCCCTGAATTACAGATTTGCCATCCTTGATCTCAGGATCATGTCACATGGGAAGTTACAATCACGTGGAATCTGTTACTGGGATATCACATGTCATTCGAATGCTGCAACATTGTATTCGAATACAACATTCCCTCTAGCACTCAATGCACTCTCTAAAAGCATTCGAATGAGTCAGATCCATTATCTGAATACAATTTCCTGCTTAAAAAATCTCAGAGCTGATGATTTGATCCCCTGGTGTTGATCTTAAGAAAAATTTTGAATTTTCAAAGGAGTTGTAAATCAGCTACTGTGTTGTGTTCAAGCTCATCCAACTTTCGCTTTTTCATTACTTCTCCTTTGCAACTAATAGTGAACTCAATTTTCCTTCCATGTGATAAAAACTCAACACATGCTCTATTGGAGTGAGGGAGATAAAATCTGCATAATACAAGAGTTTTATATCATTTCTATGTCATAAAAAGGTGTAAATCAACTAGTCAATGTGTGACAATAGAGGTCCAATCACACCCCCCAACTACAACATTACTAGTCCCTAGTAATGCTTATAGTAAAAGATGTAAGAGAGCTACTTTATTAAAAATAAACAAAAACAAATCTACTCAATTTTCAAATAAATGATATTTCAGTGATTCAAGAAAATTAATCAGTACCATGAGCAAAAGTTTTCATAAGCAAAGGTCAAAGTTCAAAATTTTACAAAGATATGAGACTTGCCAAGTGTGTGAAGTGAGTGTGAATGAATAATAGCTTTTAACTCTATCAACCTAACATAAATCCTTTGAATTTCATTTATTTTTGAACTTTGCATTCTATTTCATTCCCAAGTTTTGACTTCAAATCTCACCTTGGAATTCACTCACAAGAAAATACAACACACAAGGTTTCACTCAAGATGCCCCCTTTTTAAGGAGTAAATATAAATCAAATTCTAGAAGGTGGCATCAACAAGTCAAGAATGATTTATTCAAGAAATAAAAAGACTTGGCATAACTCCATGAAAGAATGGTGTAGTAAAGTTACTTCAGAATTTTCACTTTGCTTTCCCAATTCCCAGCTTTCACAATTGAATGAAAATCCTCTCATGGATCTATTAGGACTTGCATTAGGTTGCAGTGGGGCTATTTGGGTGTAATGGGGTAATTTGAAGGAGGGTTATGGAGTTCAAAAAAAATGTTTTGGAACACTGAAATTATCATACCACTACCTTTCCACAGTTCTACCAAATCACACCCTTATTTCAATTTTTTTTTCATTTGTTTTTTTTTTTTTTTTTTTGGAAATGAGAAACTGAGATTGAAAAACTAAAATTCATGCCCAAAGTGTTTTTCTTTGATTTTTCTACATCACCAAACTCTTCTTTTCTTCCATCTATTTTTTCTTTTCTTACTCCCACAATCCTGCAATTTTTTTCATTGCTCTTCCCCCTTTACTTTCAGTGTATTCCAAAATATATTAGGAAGGCTAAAGAGCATTCATTGTGGTTAAAGGAATAATGTGGTGAGAAGAAAGAAATATGAATGCTCTGTTAAGGCTCAACTTGGTTACAAAGGTGATGTTCATCAAAGAAGGGTACTACAAGCTCAAATATTAAAAAGATGGCCTAATGTCATTTCCATGGTCTCATTCCACTCAACCGTTACAGCTGAGAATCAAAATTCAAGTTCAATTCTTCTGTAATTTCATAAACACCCAAAAACAAAGTATGGCACTTGGAGTTATTGAAGAAACTGAAATGAAGAAATTTTTAAGCTTTTGAAAAGCTCTTAGAGTAAATGTAAATCTCTCATGAACAAGGCTTAAAGCTTAAAAAATCTCACTTCAGGTCTAAGTCTCCACTATAGCTGAAAATCCATAAAATGCAATGTCCATTCATAAATTCATTCGTCAAGATAAATGTTGAGCAAACCAGTTTCAAATTGTACTCATTAACAACCATTCAGCTTTAAAAACACAAGGCAAGTAGAACAAGTCTTTGAAATTTCAAAATTTAAGCTCAGCTTAATCCACTTTATGCAAATGACACTAACCAAAACCAAATCAACTGGCCTATCATTCATCCATTTTGCAAATTCCATCAAATTTTCAGTAAAGAGAAAAATTCAGCAAAACAAAAGTAAACAAAGTCAAACAAGTATCAAGCTACAATGTTAAATAGGAAGAATTGAAATTCCATCCATCTCAAAACATGAAAACTCATTTCAACAGGGCAGATCAAAAACAGCACTTCAATTGCCTCAAACTTAGTTTCTAACTGATTAGCATGCATTATTGTACAATTATATATATATTGAGCATGCTAATTATGAATTTACAGTTATTATTGGCGATGTGTTAGCGTGATTATCTCATTTCCATGCATTATTGGTGTGTGTATATTTCAGGTGATATAATATGGTGTTTTTGGCCCAAACAACACCAAGGTTGCATGTGAGGAGGAGCCATCCCAAGGCATAAGATCGACTACCATGGGTGCCAAGGAGAAGGAAGTGGTTTGAAGTTCAAAATAGTTGAAGTGGTGTGCGGTTGAAGTTCCAGCTCAACACCCTCTCAGTCTTCCAGCCATAACTTTTTCGTCACAACTCGAAATGGTTCCATTCTTTTTGCGTTGGAAAGAAGACTCGAAGCCCTACAACTTTTCTGGTTTAGCCGAAGCCTGAATCTGTCATCTTCAATGTCAAAATCGCATCGGACGTCAGGGACAGAAAGCTGTCAAAGAAGAACTGTTCACTGTAGTTGAAGATGGGCGCCCCACCTAGACCCATGGGCGCCCCACCACAAGCATGGGCGCCCCACCTACACCCATGGGCGCCCATGAGGACCCTTGGGCGCCCCACTCTTCATCAGATGGGCGCCCACAGAGAGAGAGTTCTGACTGCTGTTTTTGGCTATCTCTTTGAGGACTTCATCAAACACTTGTACCATGGGCGCCCCACCTCAGCCATGGGCGCCCATGAGGACTCTTCCAGCACAAGTTTAGAATAAGTTTGAGCTATGTTTTTACCTTTATGCCCTTGTAATATACGTTGATATAAAAGGTTGAAAATCTGATGTAAGAGGGGTCGAAACCCTACGCACTTCTTCTCTTTCTCTTAGTTTAGTTTAGATTAGGGTTAGATGTTTTCATCTCGTGTTGGATTGACGGAAGCTTTATTTTTTCATCTTCGCATTAAGATTAATTGGTAAGTTTCATTCGTTACTTCATTTTAATTAAAAGTTTATTATTTTCTTTATCTTTGTTCTTTATTTTCACTTCGTAGTACTTCGTAGTCATTGTTAGTGTTTGATTTGCTTTCGAAATTTCTTTAGCTTATTTCTATATCCTTCGTTTTTGTGTTTGAGTGCTTGATGAAGGTTATTTTCTTTTTGAAAGGCTTTGTTAATACTTTCGCAATGTTAGGCTAGGGTTAGTTCTTGGCTTCAAGCCATTGAAAGTGGTGAAGTAGTTGGTGAACTCAAATGTAAACGAGTTTTATTTAACAAAATATATTTTGGACTTTTAATTGGAATTTCATAGTAAGCTAGGGTTCTCTTGAAACCTACTCACCCGTGTCACAACCGTAGCTTGGTTACAAGTTTTCACTTGTGCACACCAAGTGTTCGGTTTAATGTCCCGGTGAGTTAGAATCTGATTTTCCAAGACCCAAATTAGGTTTTCTTACAAAATCAGTCACCCGTGTTAAAACCAAAGCTTGGTTACGATTGGCCACTCGTGCAAACCAAGTGGTTGGTTCAATGGCCCGGTGATTCGAACCTTATTTTCATAAAACCAAAACATGAGGTTTTCTTAAGAAACCGATTCACCTGTGTTATAATTGAAGTCTAGTTATGAGTTGATGCTCATGCACACTAGGTGTTCGATTCAATGTCCCGGTGAGTCTGAAACCAATTTCAAAAGCCTCCGCTTACTCTGAATTCCATAAATTAGTTTTTAACGAAATATCTTCCGACCTAGCAATGCATGTGCGTTTGTTAGGTTGAGTTATAAATGCGTTTGAGTAAACCACTACCCACTACTGGATTTGGTTCGAAGCCAAGATCATTTTAGTTAGTTTATTTTCAATATTTGCATTCTAGTTTAATATCACAATTTGCTTCGCTCCACCATTCTCAACCCATCCATATTCAAATCACTTTGTAATTCAAAAATTAGTTTAGATTAGCTTAGGCTCACCTACTAATTAAGAGAACAAGTCTAGTGTCTTTTAATACAGCCCTCCCTGTGGAGATGACCTCGGTTCTCACCGAGTAAGACTACGACCACCCTCTTGCACTTGAGAGGTAGAACCTGAACACATTTCAAGGTTGGTCAAGTTTTTGGCGCCGTTGCCGGGGAGGGCAACTAAGTGCTAGACTTGGGAGTTAAAGGGGAGTTCATTTAAGAAATTGGGTGAATTTTTCTTTTCTCCACCTCTTTATTAGTAGTTTTTTTTTTTCTTTTGCATTGTAACATATTCATTTGCATATCATATAACTTAGCTTGCATGTTAGTTAACTTAGGTTTTATTTAAGTGTAGTTTTTGTTTTCTCTCATTTTGTTTTCATTTTTGTGTTCTTATCATAGACATGGATTTTAGTGAATTCAATCATGGTCCCTTTGATGCCCAAGCCTACATTGAGTCTCTAAGTAACCAATTTGGATATGACTATACATTAGAGACCTATCACCAATTACCCCAATTTTTCGGGCATGAGGAAGAAGACCCATGTCTTCATCTTGATAGGTTTGAGGCTGTGTGTGGCTTATGTGATGATGTTCGAATGAGTAAGAGACTTAGGTTCTTGTTTTTCCCTTTGTCTTTACAAAGTGTGGCTGGTGATTGGTGCTATGATTTTGGTGAATGGACCACTTGGGATCAATGTGTTCAAGCTTTTATTGAACATTTCCTCCCTATTCATCAAACCTTCACCCATAGCTTTCAAATTAGAAATTTTTATCAACAAAAGGGTGAAGTATTTTATAAATGCTGGGAGAGATTTAATATACTTTTGGACACTTTCCCAAGTCATGGATTAGAGTTAGGGGACCTCATAGCCATATTATATAATGCTCTATCTCATGAGTTGCACCAGGCGTTCGATACAGTCTTGGGGAAGGAATTTCTTGACCTTACACCAGGTGAGGCATGGTCATTCCTTGAATTTTTCTCTGAACACACTAGGCCACTGGAAAGACTTGAACCTAGTTTTGAACCTTACACACTTGCTAGCCACACTGACTTTTTCCCGTATGCTTCTACTTCATTTGATCCTCATGATCCATCCCTTGGAAGTAACATATGCGTGGAGCCTGATTACTCAGATTTTGCATGTCCTAACTATGTTCCACTCATTGAGGGCCAGTCTGAGAAGCCCCAAGACTATTGGCCTAGTGAACCTTATGATGCACAAATTGAGACCATAGGCACTGAGTGGGACAATTGCCCTAACCACACTAGGGATGATGTTTGGGATGAGTGTCTTTCGCATTTTCCTATGGACTCTCCCATTCAAGAGATTTCTTTACCACATTTTGAGAGTCAGGGAGACATTCAGTCCTTTCCTACTACTGAGTTTGATGCTCAGCCCACCCAGACCACCCCGGGCCCTATCGAGAGTCTTTTGATTCCCTTTGAGCAATTGCAAGTTACAATGCCCGAGGAGCATATCATTGAGTCAGTTGATCCTTGCTCACTCACTTATTCACCTGAGGTTGAGAGTAGTGCGCACCTCTTACCTCTTGACTCAGCCCCACCTGAGAAGTTCACTTCGGGGATTATGAGTGATCATGTGACCGATCATCACTGGGGGGAGATAGTAGACATTGGGGGAGAGTACATTGATTTTTTGGGTATTGAGAGACTTGAACCCGCCATATCCATGTCCATATCCATGTATGCATTATGGCCACATCCGAGGTTTCAAGAACCTCACTCGGCCTTACATCCCTTGACGTGTTTTACACTTGAGGAGCATCCACCTTTGGTGCTTCATGGGCCCAAAGAAAATATTTTATTTCTTGAACCATTTGTGGATGCATGGGATAGAGAGGGTGTTGGATAACCCTTCTTCTTTGTTGCCTTTGTACATAGTAGATTAGAGTTTTCTTTTTCTTATTTTCTTATGTTTTTTTTGGTTTGATTTTCTTCTCTTATTTTCTTTTCTCTTATTTTTTTTTCTTGTGTACTAACTATTTCTCTCGTCTTATTTTCCCTTTATTTTTCTTTTCTTTTCTTTCTAACCTTTTCTCTTGTATAGTTTTTCTTTTCTTCAAATAAGGAAGCTCTTGAGGTAATATCCACCATTTTTACCTTCTGTTTCTACATTTTGAGCATAACACTTGGCTATATGTTGTTGGTTGTTGTTGGAAGTGCTGTAGAAACTAGGTTGGGGGGTGTTCTTTATTCCTTCTGGGGATTCTTGTTTTGGGTGCATGCTTGGCTTATGTGTTACATATTGATTACTCTTTATGCTCATCATCATCATGCTCACTTTGCACACTATGGACCCACATATGCTTCATAGTTCTCACATTGAGGACAATGTTTAGTTTAGGTTGGGGGGTAGAGTTCGCATGATGACATTTGTGCTAAAATTGTCAAATTTTTCAAATTTGGAGCATCTTTGAGCTTACATACATGACTTAGCACATTTGTACTTGCATGTTGGCCCTTTTTGGTTTGGTTAATTGTGAATTTGGGTGAGAGAATGATAAGTGAGTCCTGTTCAAGTTTTGATAGGAAACTTAATTTAAGTTGAGTGTGTCATGACCTTGTGCATTTTTGGCTATCACGGAAGAACTTATGTGCTTAAGAGTGAATTTTATGTAACATTGGTCAATTGAGCATCCTTGGACTAGGTAGAGACTTATACCCTTTCTAGTGGTGAGCTTTAGAGCTATTTTTCTTTTCAAGAGGGGTTGCACATTATTTCAGCTCAATTGTTCTCTATTTTGGTTTTCAATGCCCCAGTTGCATCGCACACACTTGCATGAGTAGTCATTTGGCGCATATGAGTTGTTTGTGAGCTTTGAACATGATGCTAGGCCCTCTTTGTTAATTTGAGCCTTTTTGTCCTTTCTTGATATAAAATTGTCTTAAGAACCAACTTGAAGCCTCAAAATAATGTGTGTGATATAAAGTTTTCTCTCTTTGATTCTCCTCACACATGATATCCCCTACACCCTATTCACACACTTTAAGCCAACCCTCACATGCCTTGGGCTATGAAAGTGCTTCAAAGTCTAAGTTGGGAATGTGGGGTTGGGAATGTAAGCTTTTGAGAGCCAAATGAGGGTGAGTGCTGGGATGAGAATTTATACATTGTATAGTTCATTCTTCATCATTTCAAAAAAAAAAAACAAAAAAAAAAAAAAAACAAAGGGATACAAAAAAAAAAGAAGAAAAAAAAAAGAAAAAAATATTTTCTCATTCCTTTTGTTTATTCAATTGTGGGATTTATGTTTTGTAATGCAGTTGCTAAGAGTGTCCCAAAAGTAGTTTGTAAATTTGTGAATAAGCTTCATGTTGTTGGTTAGGGTATAGAAAGGAAATGGGTAGTTCGGGACTTGTACGTACTTGAACATCTTTATCCCAAGACATGTGCTTTGATTTCCATATCTTTCATTGTTAGCCTCTACCTATGGCCAAGTTACAACCAGATCAAAGACCTAGCAGATTCTAAGTGAACAATACTTATGTGTGCATGTAGTGGACTTGTGTAGGTTGTGTGGTGTAATCTATTGCATGGCATTGGGACTTCAATTCAATTCACTCACTTATTCGTGTGGTTGTGTGCAACTAGGAGAGCATTGCATTGTGTGCTCATAGGTATGAGTGAACCCTTAATGAGTGAGTTTCTTTCTATGAGTGATCTACCTTGTGAGCTTTTGAAGTCAAAACTTAGTTCCGATTATGCTCTCGAGACCTTGTTGAATAAATGACACTATTTTGCACACATGCTTTTCCAACGTTGATAGTGCATGCATTCATGCTTAGCACTTGGAAATTACACATGATATTTAAGTTTTGTGACTTGTTAAGCTTGAACTTGATTCGTTACTGACCTTAATCACTCTTTGACACCTTGAGACCATACCATAGATGTTTGTGGGTAGCATCACTGCAAACCCTCACGAGACCTTACTCGTCCACTAGGGGGAACCTAGGGGTTTAAAGGGCTTGCCTCACGCGCTAAGTGTGGTCGTGTGTCTCCCACGAAAATGGACATCACCTTAGTTAGTTTTTATTTTGTTTTATTTTGATTTGAATAAGAGCTTACATGTTGTGGGTGCCCTTGCATTTGTTCTTATACTTCATAGTTTGATTGCACTCATTGCTAGGGACTAGCAATGTCTAGGTTGGGGGGTGTGATTAGCATGCATTATTGTACAATTATATATATATTGAGCATGCTAATTATGAATTTACAGTTATTATTGGCGATGTGTTAGCGTGATTATCTCATTTCCATGCATTATTGGTGTGTGTATATTTCAGGTGATATAATATGGTGTTTTTGGCCCAAACAACACCAAGGTTGCATGTGAGGAGGAGCCATCCCAAGGCATAAGATCGACTACCATGGGTGCCAAGGAGAAGGAAGTGGTTTGAAGTTCAAAATAGTTGAAGTGGTGTGCGGTTGAAGTTCCAGCTCAACACCCTCTCAGTCTTCCAGCCATAACTTTTTCGTCACAACTCGAAATGGTTCCATTCTTTTTGCGTTGGAAAGAAGACTCGAAGCCCTACAACTTTTCTGGTTTAGCCGAAGCCTGAATCTGTCATCTTCAATGTCAAAATCGCATCGGACGTCAGGGACAGAAAGCTGTCAAAGAAGAACTGTTCACTGTAGTTGAAGATGGGCGCCCCACCTAGACCCATGGGCGCCCCACCACAAGCATGGGCGCCCCACCTACACCCATGGGCGCCCATGAGGACCCTTGGGCGCCCCACTCTTCATCAGATGGGCGCCCACAGAGAGAGAGTTCTGACTGCTGTTTTTGGCTATCTCTTTGAGGACTTCATCAAACACTTGTACCATGGGCGCCCCACCTCAGCCATGGGCGCCCATGAGGACTCTTCCAGCACAAGTTTAGAATAAGTTTGAGCTATGTTTTTACCTTTATGCCCTTGTAATATACGTTGATATAAAAGGTTGAAAATCTGATGTAAGAGGGGTCGAAACCCTACGCACTTCTTCTCTTTCTCTTAGTTTAGTTTAGATTAGGGTTAGATGTTTTCATCTCGTGTTGGATTGACGGAAGCTTTATTTTTTCATCTTCGCATTAAGATTAATTGGTAAGTTTCATTCGTTACTTCATTTTAATTAAAAGTTTATTATTTTCTTTATCTTTGTTCTTTATTTTCACTTCGTAGTACTTCGTAGTCATTGTTAGTGTTTGATTTGCTTTCGAAATTTCTTTAGCTTATTTCTATATCCTTCGTTTTTGTGTTTGAGTGCTTGATGAAGGTTATTTTCTTTTTGAAAGGCTTTGTTAATACTTTCGCAATGTTAGGCTAGGGTTAGTTCTTGGCTTCAAGCCATTGAAAGTGGTGAAGTAGTTGGTGAACTCAAATGTAAACGAGTTTTATTTAACAAAATATATTTTGGACTTTTAATTGGAATTTCATAGTAAGCTAGGGTTCTCTTGAAACCTACTCACCCGTGTCACAACCGTAGCTTGGTTACAAGTTTTCACTTGTGCACACCAAGTGTTCGGTTTAATGTCCCGGTGAGTTAGAATCTGATTTTCCAAGACCCAAATTAGGTTTTCTTACAAAATCAGTCACCCGTGTTAAAACCAAAGCTTGGTTACGATTGGCCACTCGTGCAAACCAAGTGGTTGGTTCAATGGCCCGGTGATTCGAACCTTATTTTCATAAAACCAAAACATGAGGTTTTCTTAAGAAACCGATTCACCTGTGTTATAATTGAAGTCTAGTTATGAGTTGATGCTCATGCACACTAGGTGTTCGATTCAATGTCCCGGTGAGTCTGAAACCAATTTCAAAAGCCTCCGCTTACTCTGAATTCCATAAATTAGTTTTTAACGAAATATCTTCCGACCTAGCAATGCATGTGCGTTTGTTAGGTTGAGTTATAAATGCGTTTGAGTAAACCACTACCCACTACTGGATTTGGTTCGAAGCCAAGATCATTTTAGTTAGTTTATTTTCAATATTTGCATTCTAGTTTAATATCACAATTTGCTTCGCTCCACCATTCTCAACCCATCCATATTCAAATCACTTTGTAATTCAAAAATTAGTTTAGATTAGCTTAGGCTCACCTACTAATTAAGAGAACAAGTCTAGTGTCTTTTAATACAGCCCTCCCTGTGGAGATGACCTCGGTTCTCACCGAGTAAGACTACGACCACCCTCTTGCACTTGAGAGGTAGAACCTGAACACATTTCAAGGTTGGTCACTAACCAAGTTCCATCACTTTCAAAATTATTTCCATCAGAAATTAAAATAAAAAAAAACTAAAACAGAACTCAAAGCAAAGACCCTAGTCTTTGGTCAACAAAAACATGGCTTAAAAAAAATATATACATAGATTTTGGTTTGTGTTTCAAAAGAGAACCCCATACAATGATCACTGGGTAGGCTCAAAATCTCTTGGGGAAGCTGTCTCATACAGCCCGAGTCATATTCGAATACCCAATTCCATATCTGAATACAATGCATCAGCAATTCTGTACCTCAGTGTTTTACAAACCAAATTCTGTGATAGTCCTAAAAAAAAAAAAAAAAAAAACTTAAGCCATGTTTTGTGACTTTCTTTTTTTTTTTCACTAAATTTATTCCTAAAAACACTTACTCCTATAAATATTAAAATGCTAAAATTTTTTCAATTTTTCAAAAAAAATTTTTAACCAATTTTTGTAAGCTAAACAAGACAAACTCCAACACAAATCAATTCAGAAAATCAGCTCAAGCAAGCCTAATCACAATAAATCATCTCAATGCAACCAATGTCAATCAAAATAAAATCTCAGATTATGATCCTCCCCCCCAACTAAAAATGAGCATTGTCCCCAATGTAAGATCAAGTTAAGCAATAAAGTGCTGAGAGAGGAGGGTACCTGATAAGCTTAATTGAGCTTAATTAGTTGAGTTGAGTTGCTGAAAATTTAGAATGCTTCCAATGTAATTTCCCCCAACCTGGTTAGTGCAACATATTCCAAGAACAGCTCATTCGAATGCAAAGCAGTGTTACAGCAATTTAACTCAGTTCAAATCACTTAAGTCCCATGGAATGCACTTTAGAAAATTGAAATTTTTCTGCTCATGAATTGTACCAATTGGGTGGGCTGATCAAACCAACTTTGAACATACTTGCATTACAGAACAGTGAATGCTCCATCTTCTCAATAAGCTACTGCTTCCATATTTGAATGCTGCAACCAACTGTTAGACTTGCAAACTGAAATTTTTTTTTTTTTTTAATAACAGAAAAGAACTAAATGAAAAGAAGAACTAAACTACTATGGTACAAAACAGACTTCTCTCCTTAATCAACCACAATCCGAGGGATCTTCAAGATCCCAACTCTCAATTTCAGCAATGAAATTCTCATGATACTCCTTGAGTCTTTGTCCATTCACCCTGAAAACATTATTTGAAGTTGGATTCTCAATGTCAACAGCCCCATACTCAGTGATGTGCTTGATCACATATGGACCAGTCCATCTTGACTTGAGCTTTCCTGGAAATAAGTGCAGCCTAGAATCATATAATAAAACTTTTTGTCCCACAAACAATTCTCTTTTCTTGATATGTGCATCATGCCACTTCTTCACTCTATCCTTGGAAATTTTGGCATTGTCAAATGCATCATTCCTAATCTCTTCAAGTTCACTAAGCTGCAACTTTCTTTGAACCCCGGACTCATTAATGTTTTCATTGAAATGTTTCACAGCCCAAAAGGCCTTGTGCTCCAACTCCACCGGTAAGTGACAAGCTTTTCCATACACCAATCTATAAGGGGACATGCCTAGGATGGTCTTGTATGCAGTCCTATAAGCCCAAAGTGCATCCACCAATTTCAAAGACCAATCTTTCCTTGTGGGGTTCACTGTTTTTTCAATGATTCTCTTGATCTCTCTATTGGCTAACTCGGCTTATCCACTTGTTTGGGGGTGGTAAGATGTTCCAACCTTATGCACAACCCCATACTTCCTCATCAAAAGGCCAACATATCTATTACAAAATGTGTTCCCCTATCACTTATCATGGCCTTTGGCATTCCAAATCTTGAGAACACATTCTCCTTCAAAAATTTTATCACTACCTTATGATCATTGGTCCTAGTTGGTATGGCCTCTACCCACTTTGAAACATAATCCACTGCCACTAAGATATATTCATTGCCAAATGAATTCACAAATGGTCCCATAAAATCCATACCCCAACAATCAAAGATATCAAGCACATAAATGGGGTGAAGTGGCATCATGTTCCTCCTAGTGAGCTTACCAAGTCTTTGACACTTATCACAGGCAACACAAAAGGTATGCACATCCCGAAACATGGTAAGCCAATACAATCCACTCTGCAAAATCTTTGCCACTGTCTTCCTAGCTGAAAAATGACCTCCACATGCGAGAGTATGACAAAAACTAATGACACTATGAGCTTCACTCTCGGGTATGCATCTCCTAATGACCTGATCTGAGTAATACTTAAACAGATATGGATCATCCCAGAAAAAGTTCCTCACATTCCTAAAAAACTTTCTCTTATCTAACATGGTCCAATGAGAGGGCACCACACCTGAAACCAAATAATTAACTATATCTGCAAACCATGGTGTCTCTGAGAAATCTATATGAAACAACTACTCATCAGGGAATGTCTCATTAATAGGTGACTCAAAAGATGCTAAGTCCTGATGTGGGAGTCTAGAAAGATGATCAACAACTACATTTTCAACTCCCTTCTTATCTTTGATCTCTAAATCAAATTCTTGAAGCAAAAGAATCCACCTAATGAGTCTAGGCTTGGCATCAGGTTTGGTCAAAAGATACTTCAATGCTGCATGGTCAGTAAATACAATGACATGAGATCCCACTAGGTATGATCTGAACTTATCCAATGCATATACTACTGCTAGCAACTCCTTCTCAGTAGTTGTGTAGTTCTTTTGTGCATCACTAAGGGATTTGCTAGCATAGTACAGCACATGTGACTTCCTCTCCTTCCTCTGACCTAGGACTGCACCAATGGCACTATCACTAGCGTCACACATGATCTCAAAGGGTAGAGTCCAATCTGGTGTCGGCATAATGGGAGCTGAAGTGAGCAAGTCCTTAAGTCTATCAAATGAAGCCTGACAATCTGATGTCCAATCAAAAGGAACATCCTGGCTTAGGAGATTGCACAAAGGTCTAGAAATGGCACTGAATGATGCAATGAACCTCCTATAGAAAGCTGCATGTCCTAAAAATGATCTGACATCCTTGACACATCTAGGGGTAGGAAGTTTTTAAATAATTTCAACTTTTGCTCTATCTACTTCTATCCCCCTAGAAGACACTATATGACCAAGAACTATTCCCTGAGTTACCATAAAATGGCATTTCTCCCAATTCAACACCAAATTTTTCTCTTCACATCTTGCTAAAACCTTCTCCAGATTGCCCAAGCACAAATCAAAGTCACTCCCATAAACTGAAAAGTCATCCATGAACACTTCAAGAAATTTCTCCACAAAGTCACTAAACAAACTGATCATACATCTTTGGAAGGTTGCAGGAGCATTGTAAAGACCAAAAGGCATGCGCCTATATGCAAATGTACCAAATGGACAAGTAAATGTGGTCTTCTCCTGATCATCTAATGCAATCTCAATTTGATTGTACCCAGAGTATCCATCCAAGAAACAGTAAAATGCCTGTCCTGCCACTCTTTCCAATACCTGATCTAGGAATGGAAGAGGGAAATGATCTTTCCTTGTGACTGCATTTAACTTTCTATAATCTATGCACATGCGCCATCCTGTTTGGATGCGCATTGGAACTAATTCATCTTGTTCATTCTTCACTACAGTCACTTCGGATTTCTTAGGCACTACCTGAGTTGGACTAACCCATTTAGAGTCTGAAATAGGGTACATAATTCCAGCATCCAATAGCTTGATTACTTCCCCCCTAACCACTTCTTTCATGTTTGGGTTTAGTCTCCTTTGCATTTGCCTAATGGGCTTCACATTCTCCTCCAAAAATATCCTATGAGTGCAAATCAGTGGGCTAATTCCCTGTAGGTCTGCTATGGTCCAGCCCAAGGCTCTTTTATGTTTTCTCAAGACCTCAACAAGTCTATTCTCTTGATCAGAATTCAGCTGAGAAGAAATAACAGCTGGATAGGACTCTCCCTCACCCAAAAACACATATTTCAAGTCACTAGGTAGAGGTTTTCTTTCAGGTATGGGTGGCTTTTCAAAAGATGGCTGAGACTTGACTATTGGCAGCTCTAAAGGCTCAAAAGTGGGCCTCCACTGATTCATTGGCATCATTGATTTTTTCATTTCCTCAAATTCCTCTCCACCAAAATTTTTCAAGTCACAATCATCTAGGAAATCTACTTGATCACTGTTCACTAAAGCTCTTTCCAATGGGTCATCTAAGTACTCTCTATCAAAATGCTCTTGTGTGATGGTTTGAATCAAATCTACTTCCTCTATCTCCTCATGGTCACTTGGTTGTTTGGTCACACTAAAGATGTTCTTCTCAATGGTCATGTTACCAAAAGATAACTTAATGACTCCGGTTCTACAATTGATTAAGGCATTAGAAGTGGCCAAAAATGGTCTCCCTAGAATGACAGGGACAACTGGTTGTGATCCTTGAATGGGCTGAGTATCTAACACTATAAAGTCTACGGGAAACACAAAATGTTCCACTTGAATCAAGACATCTTCCACAATACCTCTAGGGACTTTGATTGACCTATCAGCTAATTGAAGTGTCACCCTCGTAGGTCTAAGCTCACCTAAACCCAGCTCTTGGTACACAGTAAAAGGTAGGAGATTGACACTTGCACCCAAATCTAACAAAGCTCGATCTACCCTCTTATCCCCAATGATGCATGCGATTGTAGGACACCCCGGATCTTTATATTTTGGAGGGGTTTTGAATTGCAAAATTGAGCTCAATTGTTCAGTTAAAAATGCTCTCTCTTTGACATTCATTCTCCTTTTGACAGTGCACAAATCTTTCAAAAACTTTTCATAAGATGGATTTTGTTTAATGGCATCAAGTAAAGGAATGTTTATTCTGACTTGTTTGAAAAATTCATAAATGTCAGAATTCAAATTCTCTTTCTTTCCTTTGTTCAACCTTTGAGGAAAAGGAATTTTTGGAATGAAATCAGAGCTGTCTAGCTGGTTTTCTTTTAAAATCTTCTCCTTTCCAGAAATTTTTTCACTCTTTTCAAACTGTTTTTCATCAAAACCTTTGGTTGTATTTTCAGAAAAATCATTTTTATTTTTAGAAATTACCTGTTCTTTCCTCTGAAATCTGTTTTTCTGCTCCTCGTTACTCGGTTGCTGTTTTTGTTCAGCTTCTAGTCTGCTGTGCAGATTTTGTTCTTGTTTCTGAAATTGTGCTTGTTCAATTTGCTGCTGTTCTGATTCTAAACTGCTGTCCAGCTTTTGTTTCTGCTGTTCTTCAATTTCTGGTCTGCTGTGCAGCTGCTGTTTTTGTTCTTCTAGTAGCTGCTTTTGCTGCAATTCAGCTTCTGTTTCTGTGAGCAGTTGCTGTTCAAAAGCTTTGCTGCTGGTGTTGTGCTGGATTTCTTCCTCATCTTCCATCATATTTTGCTCATTTGCCTCTTCAATTGGAACATAATCTGGTTTCAAGATCTATTTTCCACTTCTCAATGTTGAAATAGCTTGCACATGTTCCAAATTCTCATTTGCACTTGAAGAAGATGATTCACTGAAATGTACTTGACTTGAAGGATTCGGTTTTGGCTGAGATGGCAGCTTTCCCGTCTCCCTCAATGTTAGAGCTTGAGTGAGCTTTGACAATTGGCTGCGGATGTCTTCCATAGCTCTATTTGTTTGATCTTGGAACCTTAAATTTTGGTTGTTGGTTCCAATTTGTCCTTGCATGAATTGTTGCAAGGTGTCTTCCAATGATCTTTTGTGAGGTGGCTAATAATTGTTGGTGTTCTGTTGAGGTTGATAAAGTTGGGAATGAAATGGTTGAGGTGGAAAAGATTGTTGAGATTGCTGCTGCTGGTGGTGTTGTGCCTCAGCTCTCCAGGGTGTATTCGAATGGCCTCTATATCCAGCATTGTAAGTATTCGAATATGGCTGATTTCCTGAAGCAAAGTTGTTCACCCCCTGATTTGAGTTGTAATTTCTTGCAGCTGGTGGGGGATTTACTTGACCATAAAGAACTTATTTAAAAGCTGGGAGTGTGGGACAATCGTCCGTCTTGTGGTCCGAAGTTTCACACAACACACAGTTAACTTTATTTTCCTTCGATCCTTGCTTCTTTTGCTCCATCAACTCCACTTTCCTTGACAATGCAACCAAACGAGCACCAAGATCATCAGTGTCACTGAGATGAAACTTTCCTCTTGCACCTATGCTGTCAGAAAACTCAGAAAATGGAGAAACTACCTCCCATTGTTTAGTATTTTCAGCCAAGGAATCAAAAAAATGCAAAGCTTCTTCAGCGGTTTTATCATAAAATTCACCATTACACATTGTTGCAACCAACATTTTCAGATTTGGAGTTAATGCATTATGAAAGAAGTTAACAATTCTCCAAGACTCAAAACCATGATGTGGACAAGCTTGCAACAATTCTCTAAACCTATGCCATGCATGTGCAAATGTTTGATTAGGCTTACACACAAAATTCATGATTTGTTGTTGGAGAATCACTGTTCTATTAGCTAGAAAATACTTCTTCAAAAACTTTGTTTGCATGTCCCTCCAAGTTCCAATTGATCTAGGTTCCAATGAGTTCAACCACATCTTTTCTTTATCTTTCAATGAAAATGGAAACAACTTAAGCCTAACCATGTCCTCATTTGTATTCCTATCCATGCATGTTCCACAAATATCCTCAAATTCTTTCATATGTATGTAAGGATTTTCGGAATCCATGCCATGAAAAGTAGGCAAAAGTTGAATTGTTCCTGGTTTAAAATTAAAATTATGATGTCCAATGGGAAGTACAATGCATGATGGTGTTGTTTGCCTAGCTGGATGGAGATATTCACGGAGAGGTCTAAAAGGATTTTGATCGATTTGATCATTCCCTCCATGAACACTACCTTCCGGCAAAAGAGGTGGTGGTCCTCCCGGTAAAGCAGGTGGTGGTGGTGGATCCATGTGCACAGATGATTCAGATGATGTGTAAGATGTAGCAAGTTCAATTAGTTCAGCTAGAGATGATGGTGCACGCAACTCAGAATTATTTCCAACAAGTCTGCCAGATCTTAAGAACATGCACAGAAAATTCAGATTTGAATATACTCCAACCTAACCTCCAAACTTCACAACTAAATCACCAATTCACAAAGAAAAATAAGATCTCTTCCTCTAACAAATTGCAGCAGAATGTACAGCAACTCAATGCAAATTTTCAGTAAGCCAAACAAAAATTCAAAGATGAATTTCAGCAGATGAAATCAGATTTTTCAACTACTTCTCACAAAATTCTGAACAACTCTTCTGTTAATAGATTGCACACACACATAAACTCAGTAGATTTAATGCAATATGACAGCAAAACAGATCAGCAATTCAGAGGTAAACTCAGTCATTCGAATATCATATGCAGCAAATTCGAATATCATATGCAGCAGATTCGAATATCAAAATTTCCAGAAATCAAATTTCAACACAGAAAATCAACAACTCAGAAATTTAGATATCCAAAACAAATACAGCACTAACTCAGATTTTTTTTTCAAAATCAGAAACTACAATTTAAACACTAAAACTAAAAACAAAAACCTATAAAAATGAAACTAGAGGTGGAAATAAGAATGGAACAAAATTACCCAATGCCTTGAGTAGCTTTGTTGTTGAAGATGGTGGTGAGTAATGTTGCCAATCCTTGCTCCAAGAGTTCAAAACACCATTGCTTTTCAAAGATCCCCGGCAACGGCGCCAAAATTGTGCTTGTGTTTGCTTAATTACCTCACTCTCAAATGTAAATAAAAATGCAAATTCAGATTTCAAAGGTGTTGAGTAAGGAAAATAAAGACAAACTCCCCCAAGTGCAAGGTTTCATTGTAGCACGATTAACTGGTAAGAACCAGGTCATATCCACAGGGATCTAGGGAGCAAAATCATGTTTGAATCAAAGGATTAAAGAGGCAAAACATGGCTCACATGAATGGTAAACAGAATTGAAAATCTGGTTTGGAATTTTTTGATGGTTTTGGAAATGGGTTTTGAAATGGGTTTTTAATAAATATCATAATTAAATTAAATTTAATTAATAATTAATTAAATTTAATTACTTTATTTAATATAAATTATATTTTATTAAATTATTTTTAATAAATATCGTAGTTAAATTATTTAAATTATTACGAAATATGTTTTATTCAATTATTTTTAGTAATTAATATAATTAAATATAATTAATATTTTTTATATTTATCGAATTAAATGATAAAATATTTATATTTTATTCAATTTTTAATAAATAATATAATTAAATTAAATTAATATAAAATTTATTTATTAAATTCAATTAAATTTAAAAAAACTAGTAAAATTAAATATTTTATGAAAATAAAAAATTAATAATTGTAAATAAAATTGTATTTCTAAAGGTAATTTTAGTTTTTATTTAAAAAAAATGACAACAAAAAAAACAAAAAATATAAACATAAAAAATGTTAAAAAAAACGATAGCGTTATCAAATGGTTCTTAGATGTTTAAATTGCAAAACCGAACATCTAGAAATACTCCAGAGTACCACTGATTACCCGATCAATGCATGCCAACGATATAATTAGCATTGTTGCGATCAGTAATACAATTTTGCTATTTTCTTTTTTCTTGTAGTTTTGTGAAACATATTAAATCATTTGCCATTAAAACAAGACTCCTTTTCAATTTCTTTCATTATAATGTGAAATTTTCAAAAGATATTTGATAAAATTGGTGCAACTTTTTTTCCATCTTATGTCATATTTTATTTAATTTTTTTTAATTCAAACCTTCTCAAAGCGGTTAGAGGTTTACTCAATTGTCAATTTTAAAACTCTAAACATTAGTTAAAGTATCACAAGGTGGTTTAGATAGCTTGAATTATAATAAATAAAAACTAAAATTCCCCTCTAAACTATATTTGTAGTTATTTTCACTTATTTTTTATTTGATAATTGTGGTTGAGAGCAACAATAAACTTTCAAATGGGTTGCTAAATTTTTGAATAGATATATATATATAAAATCAGCAAGTACATACTGATTAGGAAAACAAACACAACGCACGCATTTGCAATCCTGGATTGCAATATGCATGTTTACAAAGAGCTTATATTTATATATCCAAGTACAAAGACAAATAGACTTGATAATATAATAGCTGCAAATACATAATCTGGAAACGTGCCCAGAGGACATTTTTTATTGGTACAAACTCTTGTTCAAACTAGCAAGCCAAAAAAACAAAAAGCCATGAATAACTCAAACTGATAATAGGAACAGTTATCCAACGACATATTCATCATATATGGCTGGTTCATCCAGTGTAACTAGTGATGAATTCTGTTGCCTGCATCGCAAAAGCAGCAAAGGCAACTAAGAAAGCTACAAATGCCCATGGATGAGCAGACCATTTCCGTTTCAGATGTTGGATAGTTATTGGCAACGCTGCCAACCAGGAGTGCTTGTTGTACTCAACAACCTTATTGCGAATTTTGGCGAAATGGAATCCTCCAAGAGCAACATCTTTGCAGAGATTGTTGAAGAGATCAGAAGCTTCCTTAGTGGTACCAAGACGGTTGCGTATTACTTCAGCCTCTTCGAGCACTTGAAAATCTTCCTCTGTGTTTATGAGTTCGTCCAAAAGGTAAGCATACGATGTGAAGTATCCGGAAACATGCGGGACACATTTCTCGAATGCAATGAAGTTTCTCAAGACCAGCTCGGTGGAGTCATCGATGTGCAAAGTTGGGATTGAAAAACGTGCTCTACGACACGTACACAACCGAGGCTCGAACTGGACCTCGAATTGTTTACTGTTACCTTCAAACTTGACACCAGAAGAGTCAAGGTGCGAAGCAAATGGCATGAATTTGATATTCTGACCACCAACTTTGGCAAGTTTAGGTAGTGGATCTGGAACGTAGTGGCTGTGTAGAAACTGAAGAATGTGATCGTACCCTTCCAAACCTTCCAAATCAACCTGATGGTGATAATAAGGAGTTGAAAATTCTGTCTTTTTTGGGAGGCAATCGGTTGAATTCTTGTGTCCGATGTTCAGAATCCCATGAAAGTAATTGAGGATGTACTTACTGAGATGGAGATGACCCGGGAGACGGCCTAACGTGAGGCAGAACAGATTCTTAAGAACTAACAAGGGAAGCTGGTTTTCCAGCAGTAGCAAGTCGTGTTGAACAGCAACGCGTATCAGAGGGAAGCTAAAAATGGGATCCAGTCGCTTTTCGTGAATGTTCTTCTGGGACTGGCTGCTTTGGTTAGTACTGCTCTCTTCGTTTCTGCGGAGAAGTCTGGTTCGTAAGGAAGAAAAGCAATCAGAAATAGGATTGCACAACCTCCTTTCCTCCTCGGGCTCCTCCTCCACCACCATTATTTCTTCTGTAAACCTGCGGAGAAGTTCAAGGATGAAGCAGCCATCGATCAGCAACATCTTTGCATTAACTTTTTCTTCTGCGTAGAAATTCATGACCTCGGGTAGTAGTATGGACTTTTCCATTTCATCCAAACACTTCTTCATCACGAGAGGTACCCATACTCCTCCTACATTCGCTGCTGCTGCCGCACCATCCAGTTCGGAAACTCGAACAAAGAGGGAATTCATGTAAACAAATTTGACGTCCATCATTTGTGATTGCAGATGTGGGTCCTCACTGTGAAGAGGGCCAATTGAGACGAGGGATGGGGCATAGGCAATTTCCTTCACCTTACGAAGCTCCTGGGGCACCCGGTAAATACGAGTCCGAGACTTTGATTTTATCCTCTCTAGCCTCTGATCAATTTCAGCCCGTAAATCTTCCATTGGGTTTTTTTGGTTGTTTTCAGTCTTGCTTTTGTCTTCCATTTGGGCAGATCTATTTGTATCAGTATAGAAGAACTGAAGGATTCAGCAGGTAGAGATTATGGGTGAAAATGGAATATAAAATATAAGGATTAGCTGTGGGTTTGAGAAAGTTAAGATCCCTACTGGGCACTTAAATAGATATTGGCATTACCCCATGGTAAACTTTTAAATGTTGCATTTACAATTACTTACACAAATTTATTTCCCAGGATTTGTGAAGCCTGGTATGAATTCAAAAGATTTGCTTTTCAACCACTGGAGGTTTGTCATTTTCCATTTTTAAATTTACATTGACATAAACACTTAAGCTAATGTGAATCCATTGGGGTAATTTGATTTTCAACAACCAAAAGTTTGTCTTTTTTTCTAATATACATATATATAGCAACACGGGAAGCGGGTCCCTCTAACACTATCGAAAATATGGCATTGTTTGGAGTTAAAAAAAATATAAAATTTTATAAATTTTTATAAATACGAATTAAGAGATTATAAAATTTAAATTTTTTACTTATTATACAAAGGACGAGACACTAATTTTTATAAATTTATATAAATTTATACAACTCTAAACACATCCTATATCTTTTTTCTAATATATATATATATATAGAGAGTTTTATACAGGTTGCAACAGGCAGAGGGCCCTCTTAGCACTAACGAGTAATATTAAAAAATGTCAAAAATAATATGCGAATTTGTGAGTTTATCATTTTAAATAGAAACATTTATTGATGTAATCGTAACAACATTATAATTAAAATATACTTTTGTAAATTTATTAATCTGATATATTCACACAGGTATTTCTCATTATTATTATTATTATTATTATTATTATTATTATTATTATTATTGTCGTCGTCGGTAATTACATCATTATTATTGTTATTATCATTTCTTTTCATATATTTTCTGTGATCACATTGGCATTACTCAATCACATCTCGTACAGCAATTAAGTAAAAACCTACTAGTTTTTCATTTCACGTGAAACAGGTGGCTTATCAAGGTCCATAATCCCTACACAAAATATTTTCCCTTTGTTTTTATTTTTTAATAACTAATGTTGGAATCAAATCTACGCATCTACTAATTTTTTAAAATTTAATGTAAATAACTGGATAAATTTTCAACAATCCTAAAACGACTATGGCTGATAACCATTAAAAACAAACGCAAAGTGGGTCCAGAATTGCTTCCTCACGTCAGCCAGGTGGATTGGGAAATGGCGAGGTGGTGACGTAGCTGGTAGTCACTTGTACATGACGCAACATGTCTATAACTTTTGGAAGATACTTGTATGTGTGTATATATATATATGTGTGTGTGTGTGTGTGTGTGATAGATCTTGCATCATATACACCAGCCTCTGTTCATTTAAATACCCGGCTGGGCTTGCCCTGATCACTACCCTTATCTCGCCTCAAGCCAATTAAATTAGCAAGTAAAAATGGATTATTCCATTGCTTGTTCTGACTCCAAGTCACTGTTCCTAATTCACTGCCGCCTCCTCCTAGTAATAATCCTGTTGATTCTTTTCCCGTCTACTATGGCAATTATTGTTGATCCTCAGTGTACCGGGGATTGTGGTAAGGATTCAACTAATCAATTTTCCCTATATATATATATATATATATCCATTTTCACCTTCTTCTAGCTAGATGTCGAATGAGGACGGCGCAGTTGTGCTAATTTCACCTCCTTTTTTTTTTCCTTTTTTTGGTGGAAATTAATTTGAAGTCGGATCAATGATCACCATATGTGATCACGGATCGACTGTTTCGCTTAATTTTCAAACCCCTAAGCATGAAGCCTTTGATGGGCTATGGCGGCATATATTTCCCTATACGTACAACTTTAATTCAACAATTAATTGTTTTGCATTTTGTGCAGGTGGTACTACCGAAGACCAGTACGTGTCTGTATTTGAAAAAATCAAGAAACGTATGAAGTATTTTGTATTTTATTTTAATTTATTTTACTAATTTTTCAATTCAGATTAAGTTTGTTTAATTTCCAATTCATTTCCTATTCAGCGTTTTAAGGTTTCGATGGGCGTAGCGTTATTGATTCAGCAAATGTTTTCACTTTGTGTAGGTGATAACAAGCTGGAAGAGTCCATATCTATGGTTGAGGAAATTAAGAAAGGTATGAAGCACATATATATATATATATATATATTCGAGGGTTAATTTTCTACGTACCTTTGATTTGAAGAGCGATTGTTAATTTCATATTCCGCAGGTGAAGGCACTGAGGAAGGGTTGTTGTCATGTGTGTTCGAAAAAACCAATAAATGTATGACTGTTTCCAAATTCTTCCTATCTATTAATTAATTTTGTTGGAGTTTATATACATATTATTCTCGCAAAACATAATCAATGATCGACATCTGCAGATGATGATGATCATGAGGCGAGTGGAAATAAGCATCATCCAGTGTCTGACCAGCACTGTAACTGTCCTCCGGTGCGGGAATGTCGGTTAACTTTAGAACCAAAAGCATCGGAGCAACTCAAGGAAAATCTAGCTCCAGTTATTCGACACTGCTTGAGTGATTTGCTGAAGAAAGCAATTACGGTTGAATCCGCAACCGAAGCAGCTCACACCATCGATCTTTTGAAGATCCTCAATGCGTCCAATTCCAAGCTCGATAGGATTCGCGACAATATATATGGAGCAGCTCAGACGCTTAAAAGTGCCCTGGCGGAAATTCCTGAGCACGTGTAGCAAATTAGTCCAATATATATATATCTATATAGTTATGCACGTGAATAATATGGTGTTAATTAGTACTGTTTCCTCAAAAATAATATTGTAGTTTTTGGATGGTCATTTTAAGAGATAATTATGGGGTAATGTAACATGCATTTTGAATATATAGAAAGGAAAATAAATTTGTTACCCACTGAAAATCTCTATGCATTCAATGATTGTAGTGTTGGGTTAATTAACATTGTTAGATTTTTTTTATATTAAGTATATATTAATTAATTTTATTTTTGTTAAAAAAAAGTGTTAGAACCAAATTAAAATTAGAGACGTATATGATAGAACTCTTTTCTTATTTTTAAGAATTTTTTAAAATATGTAAATAATATGCCTAAAATTTTACTAAAATTAAAGAGAAATTTTAATTCTTCTATTAAAAAATTCATATCATACAAAAATTAAAAAAAAAGAAAAAAACTAAATTCTGGTTTGTCCTTAGCTATATTATTGACTTACTTGTAAGGCTAGCTCGTTTGGATGAGATTTTAAATAACTAGATTTGAGATTAAATTAAATTAAAATATAAGTGAGATAGGTAGTTTATATAATTATTTATGAAATTTTTGATAATTATCCTAATAATTGCAACTAAAGTAGTGGAATTACCATCTCTAATGATTTAAAATAACTATTTTTATTTTTTAATGATAATTTCAAATTTATCATTTTAAACTACTTAAAATCACTCTAAAATCTCCATAAAAAATAAAAATATTAATTATTTAAATTTAAATAATTATCTTTACATAATTAACCCCAAATTCCTTTATTTTTCGATTTTATGAAAACAAATGCAATCTATACAGGAAAGAATTTCAATATATGCTTTGTGTAAGTGATCTCCATTCAAGAAGCTTTTGCCTTGCAATTATACATGAGATATCAATGTGGCTTGCCATGGAATTTTCTTTATTTTCATTTTTACTCCTCACGCCTCTCTCTCCCCCTTTGCTTAACAAATACCTATTATACTTTTAAATACAGTTCATTTTTGTATCTTTCTTTAATTAAAATTTTTATGAATTATTATTGTTTGAGGTGTAAATTTAATTAGGGAAATAATAAATGTACTCTTTCATTAATTTTTCTCACTTCACAATAGTTTTAATAAGTAAAAGTAATGTGGAGTGAAAAAAGTTAATGGAGTGCATTTGTCCCCACCTATTTAATTACTACCTATTTTGTTAGTCTTTTATGTTAATTAGATAATACCTTCCATACTACTATAGAGTGAGTATCGAGATTTGTGAAACTCTTATTATTATAAAGATAGTTTTGGTAAAACTCTTATTCTCTAAATCAACAAAAATACCCCTAAAACTAAATACATGTACATTTGTTAATTTTAAAAGGTAAAGATATAATAATTATTTGACAACCTTTTCAAATTCAAAAATTTTAAATTTAAATTTAAATTTAAAAATTTAGTTATCATATTCAAATTTTAAAAACAATTAACGTATATTTTCTATTTAATAGTTATAATTATCCTTTTATTATTTTTATCCCTATGTGTATCTATCAAAATATATATATATATATATATATATATATATATATCTATCAAAAAGTTAGGAAAAATTTTCACACGCCATGCATCCGCATCTAGTATGAATAATGGACTCGGGGGCTCTGAAGTTGACTTTTAACTTCATGTTCCTGAAGTTAAATTGCAGTTGTTCATCTAATTTAATTGTTCAATTTAAAAATAAAATACTTTATTATTTTAAAGGGTGTATTAGGTAAATGATTATCCACAACCCACGAGGAAAAACCAGTCACACGCATCCTTCCAGTAGCTTCTACTACCATGGACAACAAAGTTGAGAGCTTAAAGTTCCTCGACGCTACGCTTTTCACATAAACTACGAGCGTCGCCGATTGGCTCACGTTTTCTTATTTTATATTTTTTTCTTCTTCTCTAGCTTTGTTCTTTACTGGTCTGAATTGGGTATCGTAGGGCCTAGACCAAAGGCTCGTTTTCGTCACTTTTATTATTACTTATCTCGATTATTTTTTTATTTTTATTGTAATTAAAAAATAAAACAGAATAAATATTAAAAATTATAAATTTATTAAATAAATATATAATTTATAACCTAATTGTTAAGTTTATAATTACACTTTTTAAGTGTAATCAATTATTAAAATTTAATCTTTTTAAATATAATTTAAAATTAAATAACAAAAATGTCAAATCATTAAATTTAAATAATAAATTAAATTTATTAAAAATATATATATATATAAATTAAATTAAAACAAATTTCGGTCATTACAGTGAAAGAGGAACGTTTTATCACAATTACCCTCCGACAATGTGGAAAAGGAATATCATAATTAAGTAGTAGCTTGCTTAGCATTTAAGGCCAATCAATCACAATTCTTTTCAACAATTCTGTTACTTAAGTTATATGGAAACAGAATAGCTATATAATTAAGAAATTTAATATCTTGAAAATTTTGGTAAAAATAACCAAATTGACCTCAATTATGATATTTAAAAGAAAAAAGATATTGGGAAGAAAGATTTTACTTTTTAAGAAAAAGAAATGGGAATGGATGAAGGATAAGAAATGATATGTATTATAGTTTTTTATTTGTTTTCCTAAAATATAATTTTAATTATAACATAAGTCATTTAAATATGTAATTGTTGTATGTTAAACAATAAAATAGGCTAATAAAATAAATAATATTAATTATTAGTTATTTTTAATAGTAATTAATTTTAGTTTTGGTAAAATAACTTGTTATAATATTACAGTATTAAAAATAAATTATTTTAATAAAATAAATCATTTAGTCATTAATTATTGTTTTAAGTTTAAGAAAATAAGTTGTCGCAATAAAAAGCTATTATTTTTTAAATATTTTAAGAAAATATTTTAATAGAATAATTATTTTAGTGGAATGTAACCAAAATTAATAAACTGCTCTATTTAGGGTTAAATATGACATAATTTTTATGAAAGAAAGAAAAAGAAAATTTTCTGTATGTACATATTGTAAGGCTTGTTCATTTTTCTTTTCATTATTGTTTTGTTTTATAAATTTATTATTATTACACTTGTAGTGTGTGGGAAGTTAGATACATTTGCATGAATGTTTTTTACCCTCTCGGAATAATAAGAATGCGAATTTGGTTAGAAAACGGTCCGAAAAATAAAATATCTTTTCTTGTTTAAGTTTAGATTTGTGTCGAAATTTGTGTCGATAATAAAAAAAAACAAATCAAGAAATATTTTAAAAATCTTTTGATGGCTTAATATGCGAATTTGGGTTCAAAATATAGGTCTAGAGATGAAATTTAAAAAATTTCCAACTTAAGTTAGTTAAATTTGCTTAGTTATCAATAAGTTTGATGAGAAATATTTTTAATTTTTTGGAAAGTCAAAATATAAATTCAATTGAAAATGAATTCATAGTAAATATATTATATATTAAATTGAACTCGAATAGATTCAAATTTTATTTAGCTGATAATAAAATTGTTGAGAAATATTTTTTAATTTTTTTAAAAAATTTAATAATATTAATCACGGATGAAAACAGGTTTAAGAATAAAATAGATAATTTTTTAAAGAGTTAAGAAAATAAAATGTCTTTTAATTCTACAAATTTGTCACTCTTTTACTCGTACTCTCAAAATTTCACATTTAACCCATTAGTAGAGAGAAATTCTAACTATTTAAATTTTTATTGAGTGCATCAACAATAATTCAAAGAAAGTTATATAAAACTTATAAAATAACATTTACCGATTTTAATTTCATACTAAGCCTACCATAATGGTAAATTTTAAACAACCCTATATTCAATGGTTAATTTTAAAAGACTAACTAGTTGGCCACATGTCATGAATTGACCATGACGAAGATGACACCATGATAGGACATAGTTTTGACAAGATGTGTGATAATAATCATGATATTATGTAATTTTTTAAACATAATAATTTTTCTCTCGTCCACAGCCATAGGATCGACCATAAGTCGTCTAGAAATTTAATTTTTAACAATGTTTAATATTTTTTATCAAAAATTAATAAATTTATATTAAAAATTGATAAATTTATATTAAAAGCTAGTAAATTTATGTCGAAAATTAATAAATTTCTGATAATTTTTTTTGGCCACACGGTACCAATCAATACAATGACATGCAAATTAATTGAAAATGCCATTAGTCTAAGGTTTGATTTGGGAAATAAAAAAATTAAGTTTTTTATATTTGACTAGTAATTACCTACTACAAAATTAACTTTTTGTGTTTGGGAAGGAAAAATGTTAATTTTTTAGCAGTTAATTTTTAGAATTTTATTAATTTGATAATTTTATCTTTTAATGTGTAAAAGAAGTACATAATGTAAAAGAATAAATTTAATCATTTAAAAAATAAAAAAATTAAAAAGCTAATAACTGGTAGTTAAAACCACCAGGTAGCTTTCCCAAACGGTGCCTAAACGTTTGAAAAGTCCACCACATGGGGCAATGTTCAATAACCACGCAGAAGAAAGCCGAAAGTAACATAAATTTGTACTAATTTAGAGGAAAAACTTAATTGTACTTTGCTATTATATATAGAAAGAGGCTCATTGTGGGGTGTATTTTTAATTAATTTTAATTATTTTATTTCAAAAAGTTAAAAAAATTATATCAAATAATAGATAATGAATATTTATTAGTTAAAGATATTTGAGTAAATAATAAGTAATTAAAGGACCTTTAAATAAAATAAAATAATATTAAGAGAAGTAGGTGGTTAAAGAACATTTCAGAAAAATAAAAAATAAAAAGGTAAAATGACTTAAATGGTTTACAAAAATTAAAAAATTATTTATACATTACTTTTAAGTAGCGAGTGATTATTGGTGGCTAAAGGTTATTAATGAAAAAAATAAAACTTCATAAAAAATTCAGTTAATGAAATTTCAGATTTTATCACTACCCTTCCTATTTCTTTTAGTGTAATATAAAGATACATAGGTAGATAAACACACACATTGCCCAAAACATTGAATCCAAACGATACCTTCCTAGAAACCACGATTACACCTAACACATTTTTGTTCTTCTTGTATCGAACAAGCATAATATTTTCTAGTTTGCAGATGTATCTTGAAAAAGCCATCTACGGTTTCTAGTGGATATATATAATGAATTCAACACTCAAAATTATACCATAATATTGTTGGAATTTTCTATACATTGAACATATATTAATTAATTTTTATTTTGTCAAAGAACGGGTTAGAACTAAGTTAAAGATGGGAACATGCCTGATAAGACCCATTTTATTATAATTTATATTATTGGGCCTATGTACACCTAATAGGGATAATAAGTTTAGACGGTTAGTGTGGGTTAATTGTTAAATTCACTGTAAGCCTTTTATGGGAAAGTCTAGTGAGATCAGGGTTTACCCTCTATATATTGGCTAAGTCCATTTCTTCATAATATATAGACAGTTCTTCCCACTAATAACCGTCATATTGATTGTGATAGAAAGGAATATCAAGCCCTAGTAATCGAATCCTGATTTTCTAATGTTAGAATTAACGTAATCACAAATGAAGTAAGATCATAAAACAAACATGTATATGTCTTCTACATTAATTTATTTTTATATTCCTATATTCATATATACATAATATTTATTTTGCTTACATGTGGTATCAGAACCTAATGTATGTGAATTAGGAATTTAAAACGTA
The DNA here is from genome assembly GCA_019916065.1 of Vitellaria paradoxa. NCBI lineage: Eukaryota > Viridiplantae > Streptophyta > Magnoliopsida > Ericales > Sapotaceae > Vitellaria > Vitellaria paradoxa. The sequence continues at coordinate 57,502,720 of CM034235.1, read as the reverse complement.
AACTTTTTTATTGTTTTGACATATAAAAAAGTTGTATAGATTTATCCGAAAGCTTGATTTCGATTTTGTCCAATTTTGTTATCATTTGATCCTATTTTGATTCAGATCTAATATTCTACTTCATATATTATTTTTACTGAATTTAATTTTTAAAAAAAATTCTGAAATTTTTAGATTAGATCCAAAATATTTTAGAATTATTTTGTGTAATTTTTTTAACAAAAATTACACAAAATTAAATTTTTTTGTCTAATTTTGGACCTTGGCCGCAAGCGTGATCATGCTATTAAGTTAGTATCTATTATTTGCTTTCTAAAGCAAACCTAGCTGTGAAAAGGAAACTACTTAAAAAAAAATAAAAGAATCACCATTAATCCTTCAGGTTTGATTTTTGAACGTCCTGGACAGGCGTGTGAAGGTGTGGGGGACTTTTTTTTTGTACTTTGAAAAGTTTTATTTTTAATTTTTTATTTTCTAGATTTCAAAAATGTTTTATATAATTTTTGGACATTGTCTGGTATTTCTTTAAGCCTATTTTGTGCTTAATCTTACAATTTTTTTAGAAAATTGTGCATTCTTTTTTGGGTGAAATTTTACGAGTAATTAATTTTTTACTCTTTAAATTTGTTGGTGATGTATGTTCTCCTCAATTACACTCTTAAAAAAAATTATACTCTCGTCTATAGGCTCTTTTAGGAGCTTAAAATTATTATTTTATATTAGACACTACAGTATTTTTTGCATGATTTTGATAATATATTTGAAATTACAGGGTACATTTTGTTACACACTTATAAACATGTGGTCAACAGCATATTAGTATGCTAGATATAACTGTAACACCTAGTATTTAATTTTAACCATTTATGTGTTATTTTAGGCCAATAAAATATTTAAAATGAGATTGAATAATTTATTTTATTTTTCTGTGAATGAGGTGTGGCCCAAAATCAATATTTGATTGGACAACTCGGCCAGACCCAGCCTTTATTTTCCCTTCTTTTTCTTTCTTTTCTTTTCTTTTTCTCTTTGGCTTTTGGTTTCTTTTTTTTTTTTTTTTTGGGGGGGTTTGGCCCGTGGGGGCTTTCCAGAGACAACGGGGAGAGAGAGAAGAAAGAGAGAGAGAGAAAAGGTAGAGAGAGAGGGCGATCCGAGAAGGAATGAAGACCGACCCGGGTAGTTTTCGACGCCGTGAACGCTATGGCGGTGTCTGTTTTGCGTAAGTTCACTCAAGGTGGGAGAAATCGACGCCGGAAGGTTATGTGCCTAAACTAAAATCTCTCAATTTCTCTTTTTTTTGCTTCAAATTTGAGGTAAATGAGACCTATATTTGTGTTCTAGATGTCGCGAGGATCATTTTGGTATATTTATATGCTTGATTTGGTGGAGTTTTGTGAGATGTGTATATATATATATATATATACGCGGGTATGTATATATGGGTATATGCGTTGGATTTTTCATACTTTTGAGCTATGATAATTACATAAATGAGATATAGAGATTTTTGGATAAAATTTTAAATATTTATTTTGTATGAAAGTGATTAAATTTAGACTGACAGTACCAAATCAATCCGAAAATTGGACGCTGACAGTGGAGGCGTTCACTGGAAGAAGAAACGAGAAAGAAAAAGAAAAAGGAAAAAAAAAAAAGAAAAGGGAAAATAGTTAGAGATTTTATCATTTGGATCCAAAACTTTTAGATAATCACAAATTGACCCATAATGTTTTGGTTAATAAAAAAATGGTCCCCAAAGTTTTAAACAATAACAAAATGACCCCCAAGAGTTTAAATACTTACAAAATGACCTCAGAGGTTTAAATAATTACAATGTATCCCCTAAAGTTTAAGAGAATTTCGATTTTACCCCTAAAGAATTGGAGGAAGATCATAATGTTGCCCCTAGAGTTATGGAGGATTATAGTTGATGTTACAGAATTAGAAGGATGTTAGAAAAACTGTAAATTTTGAGATTTTAAGGCATACTTTGTTTTATGTTAATAATTGTGGAAAAGAATTACTATATAAGATTAAATCCGACATAGTTGATGATGGAATTGTATAAAACATAATTGATGGCTTAACATAGCATGTCTTGTTAATGTTGTGAATTCTTAAAGAGAATTATTATATATGATTGAGCATATCATGTGCATTAGAGTTGGGGTAGTATCATCTGGTCTATGTAGACTGGATTCGCGATTTGAGAAAAATGAGGAAATGAGATTTTGAAAATATCAGATGATGTTCAGTCGATATATATATGACTAAAGATTAATCATTGAGAGTTGGGCATTAATATTGAAGTGAGATATTATGGGATTTTCTCCGAATTGTAACTAGACCCTGCTTGAGATGAGCAGATGCCTACTTAAGATAAGTGGTGCCTGCTTAATATGAGTGGATGCCTGACTAGGGGTGTAACATGGTTCCCTAGCGGACGGACCAGAGGGTGTAACACGGTTCCCCTGAGTCTTACACCAATGGGGTTGTAACACAGTTCCCCATTCGGTTTATATATATATTGAGATAATAGGATTGTTACATCTATTGATGAGATGTAGGGATTATTATACTAATCATGAGTTTGGTCATGAAATAAAAGATATAAGTTAGGAACTACGGTGACCTAATTCCAGAGATAGGATACGTACGCAGCTCAAGCAAAAGTGGCCTGAGTTCGGTCTTAATTATGGATGAGGTTTGGGTAGATAAAGATTGGATAACTGCATTACATCACATATGCATTTTTATATGATGTTTGCATTGCATAACATGACATGTGCATTTTATATTATGTTAGACTGCTATTGTTGTGAGTTATATTATATGTTTGAGCATATCCATTAGCACACCCTTGCATGGTTCTACCTAATGGGCTGGTTAATTTACTTTATCTATATTGCTGGTGATCCAGCGAGGTCAGGAAATAGCCACCCGAAGTTGAATTAAGATTGATAGATGGTCTGTTACAGAATTTTACTTCTATTAAATTGTTCGTATTCCCCTTTGTGTGACCTGGGGGTGTGGATCCCAAAGTCAATTTATATTCGAGATTGCATCGTTGTTGATGAGACCTACGAGGCTGTGTCAGTCTTTAACGTAATTACCAGGGTGTGACCTTAAATTTATCGCGATTGATGATATTTTATTTATTTCATATGGGAATGTGGAACGTATTTGTTCTATTGGTTGTTATTGTATTAAAACTCGACTTTAGCACCGATTTTTATTTAATTTATTTTGTTCCCATATTCCCATACCGTCCGTCCTGGACAATTAAGTTAGGGGTATGACAGAATGGTATCAAAGCCAGGTTGCAAATGCTTTGGGCCTTAGTTGGTAAGACTTACATGTTTTTGCTTTGTCTTACTAAATCCTAGCGTTTATTTCGAGGATTTAAGATTGAGATTTATGTCGTTTTGTACTACAGTTGATTGTAGATGTAATTGGGACTAAAATTGTTGCCCCCAAACGGTGACTCTGTAAGTAAACGATATGACAATTTTGTGAAATATCGTAGTTAATAGAAAATTTTGATGATTGGTAACGGCTTGATGAGCCTAAATGTGAGATTTATGAAATATTTTAGTGATTGTTCTTATGTTGGGAATAATAATTATAAGAGAATATAAACATGATAAAGATTTTGAATTTAGATTCAAAAGGCTTGAAGGGCCTGAGTTAGTTACTCATGAATTTATCGAGAGTATATTTTCTTGTTAAATGGGGACAGTTGTTGAACGATCTTATAATTTTATTTGGTAACTAAAATTGATGTGAAAGTGAGAATGAGTAGGTTACCTACTTACTATGGGATGATTAGTTGTTACTATGGATTAGTGACAACTATTTACTTAAGGATCCTGTAGTTCAGGATTAAGTTGAGTTTAAATTCATGTTATTTTCTTCTATACTTAATGATGAAGTGCATTGAGGGAATTTATGTTTTGATGGTCAGTTTGATGAGGAATGAGAAAGATTCTAAATATGGTTTCTTATTTTCTTAATAGTAAGAATGTTATAAAATTTTGGATAAGGTTATAAATCCAATGATAACCGGAGATGAGCATTAACTAATGAAGGTTGGCAATTTATTTGGCTAATTGTTTGTAAAGAAGAGTAAGTTGAGTTTTTATTATTCTAGGCAAAAGTTTGAAATCAGTTAATTTCCGGTGGAATTATTATTATCAGTTTTTCGAAATTTTGGTTTTATCAGTTGAACGTGGCAAGGGTTTATGAATTATATCCAAAGCTTTAGATTTTGGTGTGTTGTTACGATCGTTCTATTTAGGCTTTTCTCTATGGCAAGAAAAAAAAAATTAGTATGTCATCAAATGGACAAGTGAAATTTGAGCAGTCATAAGTTTGTACTGAATTTAGATGAAATTGAGGAAATTGGTGGTTCTAGAGTTTTAGAGAGTTATCCTGGTGGAATGAAAATGTTCAAGGGCTTAGAGTGTCTCTAATGGTGGAGTGATCTTCAAAGTAATGCAGTAAACAAAGCTGATTTAAATTTGTGAATGAATAAATTTTACACATAACAGGTGGTGGTTGGTTGTCACTATACATTAGTAATGATTGTTTTATTTGATGACTCCATAGTTCTAACTTGGGAGGAGGCAAGAACAATTTTACCTCCTCAACATTCGATATTGAATGCGGGAGGAAGCCTTTCACCCGTATGGTAAGTTGAAATTGATCAAGGAGGATCCAAATTTTATTTTTCCAGAGTAATGTGTAGATTACAGAGGTGTTTCCCGAGGAGGTACAGAACCTAAGGGAATGATTACCATTAAAGCTAGGGTTATAAAGATAGAAACATGTCGATGATTAAGACACAAAAGTCTTACGAAATAGAAATTGCTAATGGTAAGTTTGATTGATACGTGAGTGGATTATGTAACTGGTGGTGGTCTGGTGGACCTAAGGAAGAAACTTATCAAATACTCCGATTATAGTGGTAGTATTGAAAATGATGTGTGGTTGTGGATCAACCTTAGAACTTTGAAAATGAAAGAGTTAAGGCTATTTGGGAATGGAAGGATCGTTCACTTTCCATGTGACAATCAAGTATCAACATGAGCACTTGACAATTGTTGTACTTTGTGGCTGCTATGAAGTTAAGAGTAAACTGAGTATAGTATTACCTCCCCCAAGCTTGGTAAAAGGTGTTTTGAATTAACTTTTGGTATGTTAACTTGATTGAGGTTTGATGAGAGAAATGATTATTATTATTTTCCTAGTGTAATACACATATGCGTTGATGAAATTCCTGGGGACTACTCGATTGGCTTACGTATGGAAAATATTATATTTTGTTTAAAGACCATATCAGAGTTTTCATATTTTGAGATATTCTATTATTTAACACTAGTTAGATTGCGAAAATTGAGATTTATTTAGATTAATTAATTGTTAGTCAATGATTTCATTGATAGCAGTATAGGTCGGGGAAGAGAGGTGCTGACTTTCCCTCGGTAGGGGAAGGTAGAGGAAAGAATCCTGTGGTTTTGGATAAACTTAAAGTTGTTAAGCTAGTTGACAATTGACAATGAGTATTATTGTCATGGGTTGACAATTTGTTTAATCAATTGTATGTCAAGGAAAACATTTATAAGCTTTGACTACTTGAGAAATCGATAGGAATATTACAGTAACATTCATAACTGCATAATGACTTGACTTGTATATATAATAAATAGGAGTGCAGTGATGTTTGAGGACTAATAGCATAAAGTAAGTATTCACAAGAAGTGAGTTTACTATATGAAATTTAAGAGTTATGTGTTTGTATGCGATGTGGACAAATTTTAAGAAAATAGTAACTTGAGAATTTTTCCCACTCGAGGTTTGTGGTCTCTCTAGTGGGATGAAGATGTATAAGGAATTAGAATGTTAATGTTGGCAAGGTGGTATGGGATGAATGTAATCAAATCTATGTCTTATTGCATAAATGGTCAGCAGGTAAGAATCAAGCATTAGAGGCTAGTTGCTTTATTGCAATCGTTGCATGCGGCAGGGCAGAAGATTATGTAATTGTGCATTTTGTGATGGGTTGTCATGGACTCGTGAAAAGTATAACACTATTAGGGTGATTGTGCACTGGTTAAATAAACCAGCTCAATTTCTTCGTGTTGAAGCAAAGATTTGGTGAAAGGGTATTGTCATTCTTATATTCGAGGAGTTATTGGCTTTTGGGTACGTCGCTATTGGTAATAACAGACTGAGACCAAATGTGCACGGTGCTGCTTTGGTGAAGTTTACAGGAAGTAATGGGGACTCATTTATATTTTAGTATATTGTTTTGTCTGTGAATAAACGGGCTTTCATAGTAGACGAATCCAATTTAAAGAATGTTTTCAGGTCATATGTACTGAGTTTATAAGGGAATTGGGAGAAACAAATTTCTGCTAATTGAAATTGCGTATAATCATGGTTATCAAGTGAGTATTGGTATAACTCCATATGAGGGTCGTGAGTTATAGCGATGCTATGAAATTGGGAATGTAAATCAGTGATGCGGTTCAAATACCTATTTCTATTTTCTGATTTAGAAGTATTATGTAAATTTCGAGGACGAAATTTTTCTAAGGGGGGGAAAATGTAACACCTAATATTTAATTTTTGCCATTTATGTGTTATTTTAGGCCAATAAAATATTTAAAATGAGATTGAGTAATATTTTATTTTTCTGTGAATCAGGTGTGGCCCAAAATCAATATTTGATTGGACAACTGGGCCGGACCCAGCCTTTATTTTCCCTTCTCTTTCTTTCTTTTCTTTTCTTTTTCTCTTTGGCTTTTGGTTTTTTTTTTTTTTTTGGGTTTGGCCCGTGGGGGCTTTCCAGAGACGACGACAAGAGAGAGAAAAGGTAGAGAGAGAGGGCGATCCGAGAAGGAAGGAAGACTGACCCGGGTAGTTTTCGACGCCGTGAACGCTGTGGCGGTGTCCGTTTTGCGTAAGTTCGCTCGAGGTGAGAGAAATCAACGTCGAAAGGTTAGGCGCCTAAACTAAAATCTCTCAATTTCTCTTTTTTTTTGCTTCAGATTTGAGGTAAATGAGACCTATATTTGTGTTCTAAACATCGTAAGGATCATTTTGGTATATTTATATGCTTGATTTGGTGGAATTTTGTGAGATGTGTATATATATGTATACGCGGGTATGTATATATATGCGTATATGCGTTGGATTTTTCATACTTTTGAGCCATGATAATTACATAAATGAGATATAGAGATTTTGGGATAAATTTCTATATGTTTATTTTGTATGAAAGTGATTAAATTTAGACTGACAGTACGAAATCAGTCCAAAAATTAGACGCTGACAGTGGAGGCGTTCACTGGAAGAAGAAACGAGAAAGAAAAAGAAAAAGGAAAAAGAAAAAGAAAAGGGAAAATAGTTAGAGATAGTACCATTTGGGCCCAAAACTTTTAGATAATTACAAATTGACCTCTAATGTTTTGGATAATAAAAAAATAGTCCCCAAAGTTTTAAATAATAACAAAATGACCCCCAAGAGTTTAAATAATTACAAAATGACCCCAGAGGTTTAAATAATTACAAAGTAGCCCCTAAAGTTTAGGAAAATTTCGATTTTATCCCTAAAGAATTGTGGGAAGATCATAATGTTGCCCCTAGAGTTATGGAGGATTATAGTTGATGTTACAGAATTAGAAGGATGTTAGAAAAACTGTAAATTTTGAGATTTTAAGGCATACTTTGTTTTATGTTAATAATTGTGGAAAAGAATTACTATATATGATTAAATTAAACATAGTTGATGATGGAATTATATGAAACATAATTGATGGCTTAACATAGCATGTCTTGTTAATGTTGTGAATTCTTGAAGAGAATTATTATACATGATTGAGCATATCATGTGCATTAGAGTTAGGGTAATATCATGTGCATTAGAGTTGGTCTATGTTGAGGATATTGATTGGCTGATAGTGCCATATTTATATTGTGACGTGTCGAGTCATGGGTTATATATGTAGACTGGATTCGCGATTTGAGAAAAATGAGGAAATGAGATTTTGAAAATATCAGATGATGTCCAGTCGATATATATGACTAAAGATTAATCATTGGGAGTTGGGCATTAATATTGAAGTGAGATATTATGGAATTTTCTCCGAATTGTAACTAGACCCTGCTTGAGATGAGCGGATGCCTGCTTGAGACAAGCGGATGCCTACTTAAGACGAGTAGATGTCTGACTAGGGATGTAACACGGTTCCCTAGCGGACGAACCAGAGGGTGTGACACGGTTCACTAGCGGACGGACCAGAGGGTGTAACACGGTTCCCCTGAGTCTTACACCAATGGGGTTGTAACACAGTTCCCCATTCAGTTTATATATATATTGAGATAATGGGATTGTTACATCTATAGATGAGATGTAGGGATTATTATACTAATTATGAGTTTGGTCATGAAATAAAAGATATAATGTGAGGGACTGTGAGGGACCTGCCCATGAGGGACTCTGCCTACGGGAGAGTGAAGCGGGAGGTGAAGCAGAGAAGCAATGCCTCCCATCCCACATCGCCTGGGTCGTGGAAGGAAGTGGCATATATGTAATATTCGATATCAATATAGAACAACGCGTTTTAAAGCCGTGAGGGCACTGGGTTCAGTGGAAACTCCAGGGTTAAGCGTGTCCCAGTGGGAGTAGTACCGGGATGGGTGACCTCCTGGGAAGTAGCTTACCAAGCCCAAAGCGGATAATATTGTACTATATGGATGCGGGTCGTTACAAATGGTATCAGAGCCAATACTAAGCCAGAAGTGTGGGATCACGCATAGGCCCCACGTGTAGGGGACCTGCCTATGAGTAACTCTGCCTGTGGGAGAGTAAAACAGGAGGTCATGCGGGGACGCGTGTCCTGTAAGGGAGGAGGATTGTGAGGGACTGTGAGGGACCTGCCCATGAGGGAGAGGCCTACGGGAGAGTGAAGCGGGAGGTGAAGCAGAGAAGCAATGCCTCCCATCCCACATCGCCTGGGTCGTGGAAGGAAGTGGCATATATGTAATATTCGATATCAATATAGAACAACGCGTTTTAAAGCCGTGAGGGCACTGGGTTCAGTGGAAACTCCAGGGTTAAGCGTGCTCCAGTGGGAGTAATACCGGGATGGGTGACCTCCTGGGAAATAGCTTACCAAGCCCAAAGCGGACAATATTGTTCTATATGGATACGGATCGTTACAAAAGTGAATCAGGAGGTCATGCGGGGACGCGTGCCCTGTAAGGAGGAGGATTGTGAGGGACTGTGAGAGACTTGCCCATGAGGGACTCTGCCTACAGGAGAGTGAAGCGGGAGGTAAAGTAGAGAAGCAATGCCTCCCATCCCACGTCGCTTGGGTCGTGGAAGGAAGTGGCATATATGTAATATTCGATATCAATATAGAACAACGCGTTTTAAAGTCGTGATGGCACTGGGTTCAGTGGAAACTCCAGGGTTAAGCGTGCTCCAGTGGGAGTAGTACCGAGATGGGTGACCTCCTGGGAAGTAGCTTACCAAGCCCAAAGCGGACAATATTGTACTATATGGATGCGGGTCGTTACAAATGGTATCAGAGCCTAGGTTAGAATACCTAGGGACAGTGGGAACTAGAATTTCTATGTGATAGGATATATTTACGTGCCTTATAGGATTTCAAGAGAGTTAGTAGTAATTGAAATTATGAATTGATAATAATCAGTTTCTTAATCTCTTTCTGATTTCTATTCTTAAAGGATGCCTCCACGTGTTGCTAATCCTAGCGGTAGAGGCCGTGGTCAAGGCCGCGGCCAAGGTCGTGGTCGCGGTCATGGCTGAGGTCAAGGACAGGGACGAGGAGTCCCGGCAATTGAGGATGTACACATGCAACCTGATGTGGCTCGGGATCAAGAGTCACATGCAGGAATTGGAGTAGAGCTACCACCAGGAGCGACCAATGCACTGCAGGGAGTAGAGGTCCTACGTGGTACTGGAGTTCTACCGGAGTTTGGAGAAGTGCCTCAGGCAGAAGTCGAGCAGGCAAGGGTGGCTAATACACCACGAGCTGTCAATGATCAAGCTGGAGTGGATAATGTTTCTCAAGGAGGCTCAGTTAACCCTGAAGAATTTCTACAGAATATGGCTACAGCAATGATAAAGATAGTGGGAGGAACACAGAAAGACGAATCCATTTCAGCATTAACTACGTTCAAGAGAATGAATCCACCCACATTTGATGGAGAGGCAGATCCAGATACCGTTGAGAGTTTCCTATCACAGTGTGGGAGGATATTTAATACAATGGTGATTATTCAGGATAAGGTGAAGGTGTCTTACATTGCATTTCAATTGATTGGAAAGGCGAGTGATTGGTGGACATCAATAGAAGATTCTCAGGATGTGGGCGAAATAACTTGGGAAAAATTTAAGGAGATGTTTAGAGAACAGTTCTTTCCGTTACCAATGAGGGATGCAAAAAGAGATGAGTTCATGAATCTGATTCAAGGTGCAATGACCGTGTTGGAGTATGAGCGTAAGTTCTTTGCTCTTTCTAAGTATGCACCAGAGATAGTTTCAACAGAGTATAATAAATGCCGAAGATTTGAGTGGGGTTTGAGGCTAGCAATCAAGGGTAGGGTAGTACTTTTACATTTGGAAGACTACAAAACGTTGACATCCCGAGCTATGATAGTAGAGAAAGATTTAAATGACATGAAGCAGCGGACAGATAACAGGCAGGGTAAGAGTTCAGCTCACTAGACAAGAGAAATAAAAAGAGGCAAAGAGAAGATTCACAGTATCAGCAGAGCAGTGCACCTCTTACTCATTCTACAGCAGGAACGACCTCACAAAGTCCAATTATTTGTTTCCAATGTAAGCAACCCGGACATAGAAAGTCAGAATGCTCTCAAAGGGGAGGATCAGGTAGAGTTGAGCAGATGATTGAATCGAGATCATGTTACCAGTGTGGCCAGTAGGGTCATATTTTAAGAGATTGTCCGCAACGGTAAGGGACTTCAAGTGTTGTTCGACCACAGCAACCTACTCAGTCAGTTTCTTACCAGTAAAGTTCTAGACCATCAGGGTCACAGGCCATGCAATCGTAATTTTCGAGAGCAACCTAAGGTGGACCTCAACAAGGCCAGCGGGGTAACAAGCCGTTGGCGACGCAAACACAGGGAAGAGTTTTTGCATTGACATGAGATGATGGACCCATTGAACCTATTGTGACTAGAGGTACATTTCTTATTTTTACTTCTAGAGCCATAGTACTTATAGATACTGGAGCATCGCATTCGTTTATTTCTGCACATTTTGCTTCTGCATTGAAATTAACTATAGAGCAATTGGTCCCACCTATACGTGTCGAGACACCGATTGGGGGCCATACCATTTTAACTCAAATTTGTAAAGCGTGCGAGATCACCATAATTGACAAGATTTCTGCATCCGGTCATCATTTGCTGTTCAATTTGATTGTATTAGAGATAAACAACTTTGACATCATTCTCGGTATGGATTGGCTATCTATTTATCGAGCAATAATAGATTGTGCTAAAGAGAGAGTAACCTTGCATACACCTGAGGGTGACCAAATACGATTCACAGGTGATTGTAGAGATTGTTTGGTCACACCTGTTCTAGATGGACAGAAAAGGATTGATTTGCATAGCTTGTTCGCCAGCTTAGCTTTGGAGGAAGAAGAAGTGAGTAATGAAGTAAAGTTGCCACCAATTGTTTGTGAGTTTTCAAACGTATTCCCGGAAGACTTGATAGAGTTGCCACCCGAACGAGAAGTGGAATTTAGTATTGATCTAGTTCCAAGCACAGAGCCAATATCTGTGGCACCTTATAGACTTGCTCCATCAGAACTAGTTGAGCTAAAGGCTCAGCTTAAGGACTTGATTGCTAAAGGTTTCATCCGTCCAAGTACTTCACCGTGGGGAGCATCGGCATTGTTTGTGACAAAGAAAGATGGTTCGTTGCGGAGGTGCATTGACTACAGGAAGTTAAATAGGGTGACAATAATGAATAAATACCCACTAGCGAGGATTGACGACTTGTTTGACCAGCTCTAAGGTTCACAGTGCTTTTCAAAGATTGATCTAAGATCAGGGTATTATCAATTAAGAGTGAAGAAGGAAGATATACCAAAGACAGCTTTTAGGACTCGATATGGGCACTACGAGTTTTTAGTGATGCCTTTCGGGTTGACAAATGCCCCTGCAGCTTTTATGGATTTGATGAACAGAATATTCAGTGCTTACTTAGATAAATTTGTGGTAATATTCATTGATGACGTGTTGGTGTATTCCAGATGCAAGGAGGAACATGAGGAGCATTTGAGATTAGTACTCCAAACTTTAAGGGAGCACAAGCTTTATGCTAAGTTAAGTAAATGTGAGTTTTGGCTTGAAGAAGTGAAGTTTCTTGGGCATGTTGTATCCAGTAAAGGGGTATCAGTAGACCCATCTAAGATAGAAGCAGTTATGGATTGGCCGCAACCAAAGACAGTATTTGAGATTCGAAGTTTCTTGGGATTAGCTGGATATTATCGAAGGTTTGTTCAGGATTTTTCAAGGTTAGCTGCACCAATGACCAGGTTAACTCGAAAGAGAGTGAAATTTGTGTGGGATGAGGCTTGTGAAAAGTCATTTCAAGAAAGATGATTAGATTACACAGTGTATTGTGATGCTTCTAAGGAAGGATTAGGGTGTGTGCTTATGCAAGGAGGTAGGGTTGTGGCCTACGGGTCAAGACAGTTAAAGATTCATGAGCAAAATTATCCTGTACATGACCTAGAGTTAGCAGCAGTAATTTATGCTTTGAAGAGTTGGAGACATTACCTATATGGAGAAAAGTTTGAGGTATTCTCAGATCACAAGAGTTTAAAGTATATCTTTACCCAAAAGGATCTAAATTTGAGGTAAAGGAGATGGATGGAGTACATGGAGGATTATAACTTTGAATTACACTATCATCCAAGGAAAGCAAATGTGGTTGCGGATGCTCTTAGTCGAAAGACTCGTAATGTTTTAGCTAGTCTTGCAATGAGAGAATGGGATATGATTAAGGATATTGGGGAGTTTGATCTTCACTTAATAGAAGAAGAAGGACGTGCTATTCTCTTTTCTATGGTGGCACAACCGACGTTGGTTACTCGTGTTATAGAGGCTCAAAGACTCGATGTTGAGTCTGACATATATCGAGCAAAAGTGTTGAATAAAGAAGGATTACTAGGCTGGACTTTTGATAAAGATAGTGGTTTGAGATATCAAGGCAGATTATTTGTACTAGCATCTATTCGAGATGAGGTCTTAAAAGAGTTACATCATTCCAAACTTGCAGTGCATCCAGGTGGTATGAAAATGTATCATGACTTGTGTCGACAATTCTTTTGGGTAGGGATGAAAAAGAAGGTGGCGGAATTTGTTAGTAGGTGCCTTACTTGTCAACAAGTGAAGGCCGAACATCAGAAACCGGCAGGTATGTTACAGCCACTACCAGTATTAATGTGGAAATGGGAGAATGTGACAATGGATTTTGTGTCTGGGTTACCGAGATCACGAAAGAGTCATGACACAATATGGGTGGTGGTGGATAGATTGACAAAATCAGCTCATTTCTTACCTATTCGCTTAACTGATTCTATAGATGCTCTTGCTCGACTTTATATCAAGGAGATTGTAAGACTTCACGGAATTCCTATTTCTATTGTCTCAGATAGGGATTCTCGTTTCATCTCCAGATTTTGGCAGGGTCTCCAAGCAGCTATGGGGACTCAATTGACACTTAGTACAGCCTTTCACCCGCAGACTGATGGACAATCAGAACGGACTATTCAGATTTTAGAAGATATGCTAAGAGTTTGTGTACTTGATTTCTAAGGCAGTTGGGAGGATTACTTACCACTAATAGAGTTTACTTATAATAATAGCTACCAGTCAAGTATTGGGATGGCACCTTTCGAGGCGTTATATGGTAGGCCGTGCAGATCACCAGTTTGTTGGACCGAAATTGGAGAAGCTACAATTATTGGGCCAGAGCTTGTTAGGGAAACTACTGAGAAAGTTAATGTTATTCGCCAAAGACTTGAGACGGTGCAAAGTCGCCAAAAGAGCTATGCTGACCGGAGACGAAGACCACTAGAGTTTGAGGTGGGAGATCACGTGTTCTTAAAGGTCTCACCACGAAAGGGAGTGTTTCGTTTTGGTTGTAGAGGGAAGCTTTCACTTAGATTTATTGGACCATTTGAGATTTTGGCTAGAATTGGAGATGTGGCGTATCGTCTTGCCTTACCACCACAATTATCGGGTGTGCATGATATTTTTCATGTATCTATGTTGAGGAAGTATAATGCTGATCCATCACATGTTCTTGATTGGACCGAGCTTGAGATTGACTCGGGTGTGACATACGAAGTAAGACCAGTGAAAATTTTAGATTCACGAGAGCAGGTTCTAAGAAGAAAGATCATTCCTTTAGTTAGAGTGTTGTGGAAGCATCATGGTGTCGAGGAGTCCACTTGGGAACGAGAGTCAAGATAAGAAATAAGTATCCCGAATCGTTCAATGATTCAGGTATTTCTAAATTTCGAGGACGAAATTTTTTTTAGGAGGGTAAGATGCAACGACTCAGGAAATTTAAATCTTGATTTGATTTTTTTTATTTAAATTTTGTTGTGATATTAATTAAATATTTATTTTATTATGGATGCATAGTGGGTATGAGAATTTTATTTGAGTTTTTAAATTGAGTATTTGAGTATTTAAAAATAATAAGAAAATAGATGTCCATTCTAAATTGAAGTCTAACTCCATAGGGCTTAGGCATTCGGCCAAGCAAAAAAAAAAAAATATAGAATTTCAATTCAAATTAACTTTCAATCACAGCCACTTATATATATATATATATATGCATGTTATATGCAATTCTATTGAACCTGGAAATTCGGCAGCCTATAAAAAAAAAAGTGATTTTGACTCCACGTTGGATTCATTGAGGTCGTGATATATATATATATACTTTGGGTGTGGGCAAACGCCCAGAAGGAATTCGGAAAAAGAAAAAAAAAAAAGAAGAGAAAGCAAATTTGAGTCCAATTAGGACTCCCTTAAGGCGGCTAATATGTATATATATATATATATATATATGCATAGGACAAACGCCCAGCAAGCCTATTCGGCAGAGAAAAAAAATATAGAGAAAAAAAAAAAAAAAACTGAAAGAAGGGGTGCTGGTCGGCAGAGGAAAAGTTGGATTCGATTTTTTTTTGGTTTTGCCGCGGCTGGAAGTGAGCGGTAAAGGCAAATTGAATATTCTTTTCACAACAAATTCAGATTTAATATTTGAGGTAGGAGTAGAGTTAAATAAAAATTAAATTTATTATGTATGATTTAATTTTTTGAATTATGTGATTATTTGGTTTATTGTTATGTGATCAATTATATGATTGTGGCTGTCTTGTGAATAGAAAAAGTATGTATAAATTAATTTTGATTTTGAGGAATTAAATTTAAGTTAATACAAAAAATTTTTATTATTATTTAAAAAAAATTTTTTATTACGAAACCTTGAATAAGGAAAATAAATATTTTTAGAGAAGGATTTGGATTCGAATAAATAAATAATTATTTATTCGTTGATTTTTACGATTTTGGTTTTGGGTTGTGAGAGGTGCCGGGATAAATAGTTAGTGCTGAAAGCTCCGCTGGTGAAAGACCAGGAACCCACGCGGGGTTGGGTTATCATGTCCAGTAGGCTAGTAACCTACGAAGCATTGATGAGTTGATATTTTTTTGGTAACCTATGGTTGAGGCATAGATTGACCGGGTAGCGGTACCTAACCCACTAATTAATAACGTAGTTGTTAAAATAATATATTTTATTTATTGTTGTGATCAAAATATTTAAATTTAAATGTTTTTGATGTGTGATGTATGTTGACATGACATGTCGGAGATTTATAGGACACCCATATATGATTTATTTAATTTTTATTTTTCTCCGAGCACCAGTTGATTATTTTAATATACCTTAGTATATTGTGCTCATACCCCTACAACTTTAGATGCAGGTGCAAGTGTTGCACAAGATAATGGTCGTGATGGGATCGCTTAGGCAAAGTAGAGATTTTTAATAATTTGTTAATTTTATTTCAGGAAGAGAACTGCATATTTGTTTTTAGTTTAATTTCTTTATTGGATTTGGATCATTATAATTGTCTCGGTTTGGGAGACTAGAGATGGATTTATTTATTTAATTTTTCCAAGTTTGGGGATTATTAGTTCACTATTATTAAATACAATTGGCTCTGGTTATTTTGAATTGATGGTTTTGGTGATTGTGATTGTTTGTTCATGCTCCCGAGTTTGTGGAAAATTCAGGGCGTGACATATAAACTAGGAACTACGGTGACGTGATTCCCAAGATAGAATACGTAGGCAGCTCAAGCAAAAGTGGCTTGAGTCCGGTCTTAATTATGGATGAGGTTTGGGTAGATAAAGATTGGATAACTGCATTACATCACATGTGCATTTTTATATTATGTTTGCATTGCATAACATGACATGTGCATTTTATATTATGTTTAACTGCTATTGTTGTGAGTTATATTATATGTTTGAGCGTATCCATTAGCACACCCTTGCATGGTTCTACCTAATGGGCTGGTTAATTTACTTTATCTATATTGCTGGTGATTCGGCGAGGTCAGGAAATAGCCACCCGAAATTGAATTAAGATTGATAGATGGTCTGTTACAGAATTTTACTTCTATTGAAATGTTCGTATTCCCCTTTGTGTGACCTGGGGGTGTGGATCCCAAAGTCAATTTATATTCAAGATTGCATTGTTGTTGATAAGACCTATGAGGCTGTGTCAGTCTTTAACGTAATTACCAGGGTGTGACCTTAAATTTATCGCGATTGATGATATTTTATTTATTTCATATAGGAATGTGGAATGTATTTGTTCTACTAGTTGTTATTGTATTAAAACTCGACTTTAGCACCGGTTTTTATTTAATTTATTTTTTTCCCATATTCCCATACCGTCTGTTCTGGATAATTAAGTTAGGGGCGTGACAATAACATAGGGTAATTTTATTTAAAATAATTTAAATAATGTCATGACAAGGTTTTGGATTGAAATGGGTGTTGTTGCCCAAAGCGGTATATCCATTAAGATCTAATTTTCTTGTATACGAAATATGGCCATGTCTATTGTGTTATTGCACGCAAATATCTACCCAAAGAGGGTATTGTGTGCAGTAATAACAAAAATGTTATTTGGTAACTAATAGAGAGTGTTTAAATTTATTTATTTATTTATTTTGAAAGGTTAGTCTGCCCAAAGGGGACTAATTTTCAAATACTTGAGCATTCTCATATAATGGTTAGCTGAAGAGATCTCATAACATGTTACACTATCTACACAAAAAGGAGACGGTAATGATGCATTGAGGAACCCCTATTATTTATAATTATAGTAAATTATTGTCCTTTATTTTTGCTTACATATTTTCATTTTGTCACCAAATAGTTTCCTTTATAGTTGTTAATAGCAATACAATTATTGGGTTTTTGGATAGTTTCGATTTTAAGTAGGAGCAAAAAAATTTTTTTGGTAACTTATTTTTTAATGTTCTGGATCTAATGGTGATGCATACTCTCACTGATTTGATTGCATATTATTGAATTCTCCTAATAAAGCTATTTAATGGCCCTAAAGTGCTTATTTATGTATTTTTCTTACATTTTTAAAGCACATATTTTTTTAAAGGCATAAAATTACAATCATCGACATGGTGCGAGATGTTGGTTGATGTTGGCATTATTGCCCAAAGGATACGCTCGTTGATTCTTGATTTTTTTGCATATTTGAACATAATGAACCATTATATTGTTACATATAATAATATGTCAAAAGATGATTGTTGTATGTATTAATGACACGATTAAAATTCAGTGACTGACCAAAGAATATTTTAGTTAGAAGAGTCTTTTTGCCCACAAGGAATTAACTTTTTAAATATGGGTATTATCATTGATGGTTTACTGAAATGAACTTATAGCATGTTGCACTCTCTACCCAAAGGGGAGACGGCAATGATACACCAAGTCATCTCTTATAGTTTATGCTTGATTAAGTTTAAAGTAAAGCTTATTTTTGTCTCTGATTGCTAATTATTATTTTAAAATCCTTAAATTTTAAGCATAGTGTTTTACATAATGGTCTATTTTAGATAATCTAGTGCAAACTTTAAGTATATCTTTTTTTCATCATGATAATAGTATGTCCAAGAGACTTAAAGTTTAAAATAAAATTTTTTCTTATGACATAAGAGACTAGGTCATATTTCTAAATAGAGAATTCAAAGGTTTATAAATGATGATATTTTAGTATCTCTTAATTTTGAAAACTCAGACACTTGTGTTGATTGTATCTGTGATAAATTGACCAAAATGATCACAATTTTGAGGTCTGACTGTAGGGTGAGTATCATGACAGACATGATACTATAGGATAGCATATGGGATTGTTTGCAAAATATTCACAAAAATGTAGGGATTGTTGCCCAATATACCATGCTAGGTAACCTTAAATAGAATGGTGTAATTGAAAGACGTAATTACACCCTTAAAAACAAAGAGTATAATGAGTAGGTGAAACTTACCTTTGTATATTTGGGGTTATGTCACAAAATCTACCTTAAAAGTCTGGAATGGATTTCCATCTCCAGTGTTTATACATAGGTTAGCCGGAGCATATGCGCGGGGCTTGTTCTCTTTTCATTATTAATTGTTATGATTTTTCAAAATTTTTAAAATTTTTAAAATTTTATTAGATGTATATAATAAATAAAAATTTAAAAATTATTATAATTAGATGACACACATCATAATATAAAATTTAATTAAGTATAATGTAACACAATAACATTTTCCAATTTTATATATATTTAATATTATATGATATAATGAAATTAAGTTTTTAATTTGCATGTAAAAAGACATTCATCGACTTTCTCAGGCCTTACTCTATATACCTTGCTTTATATATATTTAATATAATATAATGAAATTATATTTTTAACTTGTATGTAAAAAGACATATATCTAATTTTCAAACGCAATAATTGCCCTCATCTTTAGAGATCCTATTTATTAGTTGTTGGATTGGAAGATTAAGGCAATGCCTGGTTTACTAAAAAAGAATAAAATAAATAAAATAAAAAGTTAATGTAAAGGTGATACATGACAGAATTTAATTAGAGAAAGTTAAAAAAATTTAAAAAAATTATATTTTTTTAGTAAAAAAGAGAGATTTAAACACCCTCTAATTAATTTAGCCAACACGAATCGTATCTCCATGCTATCAAAAATACTTGATACCCACTTTTTTGCAATATTTTTGAATCTTAAACTTGTAATTAGGATAAGAAAATAAGCATATTTCAAATTAAATTATTTGATTGGATATTAGCTAGGAGAATAAGAATGAATATATATATATATATATATATATGCAGCAGAATTACTTAATTTGTTTGATTACCATAAATTAATAATGCATACACAAATTAACTACATCCAAAAATTCATTTTCCTATTACCTGTAAAAATAAACAGTGACTATTAATTTTGAGGTGTGTATTTGAAACGATAGTCAACTACATTTTTTGAGGTAGTTGGATGAATTTAATTTCCAACAAGTTCGATTATTTTGATACGATAGTTGTGACATGTCATGTGACTCCACCACAGAAAAATAGACTATAAAGAACATGCAATTAAGACATGATTGTTTATTTATTGTTGAGCTAATATAGTGTTTTTTATTATAATATAAAATAGTTGTGTTGGGTATATAATTTAACGGGTGAATTTTCCCCTCACTTTCCTTCTCTTCATGCGATTAGTATAATCTGCTATATCACTAATTATTAATAATAATTAAAAAAATTAGAAAAGCCTATATCAATATGGTTTGACAAAACTCCTGTTAATCGGTTTCTCCTCTCAATTTCTTCTTTTTCATGCATTTCACTGCTATGGCAGCTTATTCAACATTTTTATACGCCTGCGAATCCCACCAACATTAACATCGATCGATCACATAAAAAAGTAACAATGATATCATTTTAATTACTATCACTTTTCTTTTCTCCGAATTAAACAAGTTCCATCAGCATACCAAAGGTGGGCTTGAACTTAGGTTTGTCAAGAAAAAATATGAAAGGTCAAATGAAATAAAAATATAACATTATTTTTTTATTAAAATTAGTAATATAGGGAGAAAATGAATATAGATATTAATAATACAAAAAATATTATATTTATTTTTATTTATTTCACCATAACAGTGATAACAGCGACACAACGTTGATGACGTACTTGCGTTCAAACCAACTCATTTAATTCAAACCAACTCAATTTTGTTTGGACTTGTATTGAAGATATGTTTCATGTCCTCCTCGCTATCACGTTGCTACCTCTAAAGGGACCATTAATTTTAGAGTATATTGCATTAACCTACTCTTGAGGTTTTTGAAAACGACGCAACATTTTTGATATGAAAAATTTTAAAGTTATTTGTTCAAGGTTATATATTTATATAATACAATAACAATAAATATATAAAAAATAAAACTAAACACTAAATATTTATATATTTAAATAGAATTTCAGTCAACTTTTGTTTTAACTAGAACCATATTGAATTCAATAATGGAATTTGGTTATTGATCTCCTAAAAATTAATCATGTTTGAAACACTAACTTGGACAAAAAGAAGGTTCAGAGTTAAGATTATCATTTTTTCTGAAATTTTAATTAATTTGAAATTTACGTAATTAATAAGAAATATGTAGAAGAATATTTACTAATCTTTTTTAAAGACCAAATGTGAATTAGAGCCAAAAAAAAAAAAAGCTAAAAGGTAAAATAATAATTTTTTACTTTAATTTCGTTTATCAAATAAGAAATATATTAAGTAATATCTTTTTATCGTTTTAGAAAGTTTGAAATGCAAATTTAGACAAAAATAAAATCTACAAATAAAACAATAATTTTTGGTTGGGCATTGGCTCACACGCGTGATTCCACCCTTTCGGTTGGGTATTGGCTCTGATACCATTTGTAACGACCCGCAAAGATATAGTACAATATTATCCACTTTGGGCTTAGTAAGCTACTTTCCAAGAGGTCACCCATCTTAGTACTGTCCCCACTGGAACATGCTTAATCTTGGAGTTTCTACCGAACCCAGTGCTCTCACGGCTCGTTGTATTATATTGATATCGAATATTACATATATGCCACTTCCTTCCATGACCCAAGCGATGTGGGATGGAAGGTATTGCTTCTCTGCTTCACTTTCGACTTCACTCTCTCGCATGCAAAGTCCTTCACGGACAGGTCTCTCACAGTCCCTCATAAACAATCACAAGCAAACAATGACATATTGAAAGACTAGCCAGTGGGCCACACTTCTTAAATTTATTGTTACAAGTTGACATCATGATATGACACAATTTTGATAATGCATGGGATGATATTAATATAGCTAACTTTTCAAACATAATAATTTCTGTGACCCTCAACAATCTTAATTAATACAATACGATAACATATGAAAAAATAATTAAAATGCATACACAAATTAACTGAATCCAAAAATTCATTTTCCTATTGCCTGTAAAAATAAACAGTGATTTATTTTTGAGATGTGTACATGGAGCAATGTTCAGCAAAAGTTTATGACGGTTGGATGAATTTAATTTCCTACCAGTTGGATTATTTTGCTATGATGGATGTGACATCTCGTGTGATTTCACCAAATAAAAATTGACTATAAAGAACATGCTACTAAGACATGATTATATATATATATTGTTGAACTAATATAAGTACTGTTTGGCAGCGTAACTTTTAGCAAAAAAAGTATTAAATTTTACTCATTGAGTGTTTAGCAAAACATCAAATTTTGTCATTTTTCTTCTCTGTTACAGTAACTTCTAAACTAATAAGTTATCAAAAATTGTTAAAAATTGTTAAAAGTTGTTAAAAATTATTAAAATTGTCAAAGGTTGCCAAAAATGTTACCAAACGCTCAAAAGTTACAAAAAGTTACTAAAAATTACTATTTATTTTACCAAACATAACAAAAATTTCAACTAGTTATTTCAGGTAAAAATACCAAAAATTACTAAAAATTGTGCCTTCAAATACCTCCCATAGTACTTTTTATTATAATATAAAACAATTATGTTTGGGCATATAATTGTGTGACCAAAAAATATTTTGCCCGACCAGAATAGTACTGCTTCCTTGACCATGAATTACACCCTCCAACCAGAGGCTATATTCTAATTAAATTAGTACTAAATAGTTTAATATTCACATCATCTAATTATTTCATTTACTACACTCAAGTGTATCAGGAGATAAAATCTGTAAAATATATACAACAAAGTCACTTACTTATAGATTCGAAGGCTTACATCATCTGATATTTAATACCACTACCTTGTAGTCAAATCAATATAAAGCATGTCGGATTCGTGCTTTATAAATAGCAAAAACGTATTGAGGATAAAGATTCCTTCTTTTCTTCCCCTCCACTCTTCCTATCTCTATATCTCTATATCTCTCTCTATATATATGATATTATTATTAAGACTTGCAACTAAGTTAAGTATCGAAAAATCTTTGATATATGAGGATTACTTCCGACTGTTTTATTTCATTATTTTCTTACATACAGATCTGTACTAGAGTAAAAATCTACAGAAAAATATAAGAGAGGGGTCTACAAAAAAGGGGTTTAAAATTTTCCCACCTAATAATTTAACGAGTGAGTTTTCCCTTCACTTTCCTCCTCTTCATGCTATTAGTGTAAACTGTTATGTCACTAATTAGTAATAAAAAAAAATGCATTAGAAAAGCCTATGTCAATGTATATGGTTTGACAAAACTTTTGTGTTAATCAATTTCACCCCTCAATTTCCTCTTTTCCGTGCATTTCACTGCAGCAGTACCTTATTCAGTATTTTTATACATTTTTATACGCCTGCAAACCCCATCAACATTACCATCGACCGATCACATAAAAAATAATAGTAATTTGATTTTAATTATTATCACTTTTCCTTTCCTTGAACTAAACATGTTCTGTCAGTAGACTAAAGGTGTGTTTGAACTTAGGTCTGTCAAGGAAAAATATGGAAAAGTAAAATGAAATAATAATATTAAATTTATTTTTTAGTAACATAGGAGAAAATGAATGTAAATATTATTTTTTTAATTTCACCATAAATTTTAGGGGGCGTTTGGAGCTCCAAAAGTTAATAAAAAATGTATTTTTGGTAACTTTTTAAAGTTTAGAGCTTAATCAATAAATCATATTTTTTAGAAATAAATAACTCCGTTTGAATGAATTTTTGCACATTCGAGAGGATTTCGACAAAAAATATTTAACTTTTGTATTATAACTTTTTGAAAATTATAAAAATTTTATTGAGATTTATAAAAATATTATTAAAATTTGTAAAAACTTTATTGATATTTCTAAAAATTTGTCGATACTTTTATATATATATATATATATTTATAGAAATTTATATAAATTTACATAGTTTGAAGTAAAAAAAAAAAACTTGTTGTGGAGCTTTTCACAGTTTTTAAAAATTTTTTTATCTTTTTTAATATTCCAAACAGACTTTCTTTGTCGGGGTGAGCATGGGGCGAGAATTATCAAATGGATGGTCCTACGTAAGGAATCCATGCATGATGACGTACTTGTATGTAAACCAACGCATTTATTAATTAAAACCAACTCATTTTCGTTTGTATTTGAATTGCAGACATGTTCATATCCTCCCCGCTGCACTCCTCGCTACTCTTGAAAGGGACCATTAATTTTAGAGTTAAATTACATTATCCTCCTATGGGTTATTGAAAACGACGCAACACTTTTGGCATATGAAAAATTTTTAAATTATTTGTTTGAGGTTATATATTTATATAATACAATAATAATAAATTTATAAAAAATAAAATTAAATATTAGATATTTTATATTTAAATAGAATTTTGGCTAATTCTATTTTAACTGAAAATGAATTGAATTATTTTGGTTAATTTAGTTTTGGTTCAAGTTAGATTTTTTTTTTAAAAATTAAAAATTTTTGAATGATTCAGTTTTACCTGAATAAACATACTTACTGATAATACTCTCACCCAAATAAGTTTAAAAATGAACTTTCAAAAGAATTTAGTTTTTGATGACTTTAAAATGTTTTATATTATGAATATGTTGATTTTAACAAACATAATTTATCCCAAATAGTAAAAGACATGAACAATACATTACTTGTGAGTGGTAGCTCACCTAACTTTGTTTACCACCGCCCACATTATCATTTGATCATCGCCTCAATAATAAAATATTAGTACGTCTAAGGCAAGTTTGAAATTTACTTTGTAGAGGGAATAGATGGCAAATTAAAATAAAATAAAAAAGTTACAATTATTAATATTATTGTCTTATTAAAATTAAGAATGTAAAAAGAAAATGAATAGATATTATAAAAAATTAATTTTTTATTTAACTAATCATAAAAAACTGAAAATGAATAATTTCATTTATTTTTATTGTTATTTTCTTTTTTTTTTCCTCCAAATAACTTTTAGTTGTGATAAGCATGGTGCAGGAACTGTCAGTTGATGGTGCGACGTATGGCCTGCATTCGTTACAGAAGCTATTGATAAATTTGTAGTAAATTGATAGTAATGGAAAAGGCCATGCATGACCTTTCAGAAAGTTACTACAGGCTTCACATTCATCGTATGTACACGATAAGTTGATAGCAGTGGTGCAACGTGGACGACGTATGTGATATAAATTAAGAGTTCTAAAATTGAGTCTATATTTTCTCTTACGTTGAAAGATGCATGTTATGGTCAAATTGATGGATCCAGATATTAGGAGCACAACCATGGCCAATTCTGTTTCAATGTTATCGGCAAAATTAGCTTAAAAAAAAAAAAACCAAAATATATATATATATATATATCAAAATTAGTGTTTGGATTTTGGAAATAGTGAACTGGTAGCTACTAGATAGACCATCAGACCAATGAGAAGTATTTTTCCTTGTTCGTGATTGGTGGGTGAGATTACAATTAACAAAATTCAAAACTGGACACAAACATATAAAATATGTGAACGTGTTTTCTTACCGAATTCATATATAAGTTTGTTCTCATCTACAAGTATGCATATATATATATATATAATGAAACTTGTATGGGAAAAGACATATATTTACTTTTCAAAACGCAATGATTGCTCTAATCTTTAGAGATCCTATTTGTTGGCCATGCCGTCGGATTGGAAGACTAGTTGAATTTGTTTTATTTTTTATTTTTTATCTACACCTGGATATGTTAATGTGTTTTCCTACACACACACACACACAGACACACACACACACACACACATATATATATATATATATATATTCTATATATTTATTTGATCCTGTCCTCAACCACTTAAGAAAAATTTAATATCTTGAAAATTTTAACAAAAAAACCAAATTGACCTCAATTATGATATTCACAAAAATAAATATAGTCGGAAGAAATATTTTATTTTCTAGGAAAAAAAAGGGGGAATGCATGAAGGACAAAAATATATGTATTATAGTTTTCCTCTTTATTTTCCTAAAGGATAATTTTAATTATAAAATAACTAATTTAAATATGTAATTATTATATATTAAAAAATAAAATAGAGTAAATAATATTAAATATAAGTTATTTTTAAAAGTAATTAATTTAAATTTTAGTATAATAAGTTGTTACAATATTACATTATTAAAAATAAATTATTTTAATAAAAAGTTATTATTTATTAAAACGTTAATAAAATATTTTAGTAAAATGATCTAACAAAATTAACAAACTGATCTGCCTAAGGTTAAAAATGACAAAATTTTTTGAATGAAAAAGAAAACGAGAGTTAAACGTGATTTCTGTTTTCTTTTTTAATACTTTAGGCCTTTATTTTCAAATAATTTTTAGTTTTTAATAATAAAAAAATAAAAATTGATTTACCAGTTATCAGCTTTCAAATATTTTTGTAAGTATAAAATAAATAATAAACAAAACTATTACAACCCGGGATGTAATGCTTGATCTTAAGTTTATGGAAGGAAATTACATCTCTCTACTTGAGTGATTTCATGCATTAATTTCTTGTCAATTTTATATTTAAACATCATTAATTATTGAAATGTTTATGGTCACAAAATCAGATAGATAATAGCATAGGGTTTATGATAATAATTAAAATTTTTATTTTTTTTTATTTTTTTAAAGAAGATGTCGGGAACAGGAATCAACTTAATTGGTAGGTTTTGATTTCAGATTTACATTAATTATTAGTACAACACCTAGCTAAAAGCCTAAAATACAATCTTTGCATGTGTGAATAAACACCACCTTGCTATCATCTTCTGACATTCAGTCACGGTAGATTTTCCACTTGTTAATTACCCCTGCTTCTTCATCTTGATGTTTAATTTCGTCATCTTATTATTTATTTGGGATTAATTAAGAAATTAAGAGACAAGATGATAAAAGTCTGGAATGGATTTCCATCTCCAGTGTTTATATATAGGTTAGCCGGAGCATATGCGTGGGGCTTGTTCTCTTTTCATTATTAATTGTCATGATTTTTTAAATTTAAAAATTTTATTAGACGTATATAATAAATAAAAATTTTTAAAATTTATTATATTTATATGACACGTATCACAACATAAAATCTAATTAAGTATCACGGGACACAACAGTATTTTTCAACTTTATATATGTTTAATAAAATATGATATAATGAAATTATATTTTTAATTTGCATGTAAAAAGATATTCATCTACTTTTCCAGGCCTTGCTTTATATAACTTGCTTTATATATCTTTAATATAATATAATGAAATTATATTTTTAACTTGCATGTAAAAAGACATATATCTAATTTTTCAAACGCAGTAATTGCTCTCATCCTTAGAGATCCTATTTATCGGTTGTCAGATTGGAAAATTAAGGTAATGTCTGGCTTACTAAAAAAGAATAAAATAAATAAAATAAAACGTTAGTGTAAAAGTAGTACATAACAAATTTAATTGGAGAAAATTAAAAAATAATTTAAAAAATTATATTTTTTGGTAAAGAAGAGAGATTTAAACACCCTCTAATTAGTTTAGCCAACACGAAACTTATGTCCGTACTATCAAAAAAATGGATACCAACTTTTTTGCAATAATTTTGAATGTTAAGCTTGTAATTAAGATAAGAAAATAAGTATATTTCAAATTAAATTATTTGATTGGATATTAACTAGGAGAATAAGAATGAATATATATATATATATACACTTATGCAGCAGAATTACTTAGTTTGTTTGAAGCGATATTCAACTACATTTATTGGAGTAGTTGGATGAATTTAATTTCCGACAAGTTAAATTATTTTGATATGATGATTGTGACATGTCGTGTGATTCCACCGCAAAAAAATAGACTGTAAAGAACTGGTTAAGACATGATTATGTATTTATTGTTGAGCTAATATAGTGTTTTTTATTATAATATAAAATAGTTGTGCTGAGTATATAATTTAGCGGGTGAATTTTCCCCTCATTTTCCTTCTCTTCATGCGATTAGTATAAACTGCTATATCACTAATTATTAATAATAATTAAAAAAATTAGAAAAACCTATATTAATATGATTTGAGAAAACTCTTCTGTTAATCAGTTTCTCCTCTCAATTTCTTCTTTTTCATGCATTTCACTGCTATGATAGCTTATTCAACATTTTTATATGCTTGCGAATCCCACCAACATTAACATCAATCGATCACGTAAAAAAGTAACAATGATTTCATTTTAATTACTATCAATTTTCTATTCTCCAAATTAAACAAATTCCATCAGGATACAAAGGTTTTTTTGAACTTACGTTTGTCAAGAAAAATATGAAAAAGTAAATGAAATAAAAATATTAAATTTATTTTTTATTAAATTTAGTAATATAAGGACAAAATGAATATAGATATTTTATTTATTTTTATTATCTCACCATAACAGTGATAACAGCGACGCGACGTTGATGGCGTACTTGTATTCAAACCAACTCATTTAATTCAAACCAACTCAATTTTGTCTGGAATTGTACTGAAGATATGTTTCATATCCTCGTCGCTGCTTTTGAAGGGATTGAAGGGACCATTAATTTTAGAGTATATTGCATTAAACTACCCTTGAGGTTTTTGAAAACGACGCAACACTTCTGACATCAAAAATTTTAAAGTTATTTGCTCAAGGTTATATATTTATATAATACAATAACAATAAATATATAAAAAATAAAACTAAACACTAAATATATATTTATATATTTAAATAGATTTTCAGTTAACTTTTGTTTTAACTAGAATTGAATTGAATCGAATTATTTTAGTTAATTCAATTTTTGGTTTAATTTTAGATATTTTTAAAAAAATTAAATAATTTAAATAATTCAGTTCTACGTGAATAAACACCTCTCCTAATAATATTTTAGCTCAAATACATTTAATAGTAGACTTTTAAAGAAATTTAATTTTCAACGACTTTAAAATATTTATGCTATAAATATATTGAATCTAACATAAATAATACTTTTTTTCACTTTATCTCAAGTAATGTGAAACATGAACGGTACACTTCGTATGAGTATTTGCTCACCTAACTTTATTTACATCCACCCACATTATCATTTGATCATTGCCTAAAAAATGATAATATTTTTATTTTATTTTCAATTTTCTTTTACCCAAATTTATGTTCTATCAGTACACCTAAGGTGTGTTTGAAATTTTATCTTTGTAGAGAGAATAGATGGCAAAATAAAATAAAATAAAATAAAAATTTAAAATTATTAATACTATTGTTTTAGTAAAATAAGGAATATGAGAAGAAAACGTATAGATATTATTAAAAAAATAATTTTTACTTAATTAATCAAAAAACAATTACAAATAAACAATTTTATTTCTTTTTATTGTTATTTTTCTTTGTTCATTTCTTGAAATAAATTTTAGTTGTGATAAGCATGGTGCAGGATTGTCAGTTGATGGTGCTACGTCTGGCTTGCATTCGTTACAGAAGCTATATATGGACAATTGATAGTGATAGATAGACCATGACCTTTTAGAGAAATTAAGTTACTACAAGCTCCATGTTCATCGCATGTCCATGATAATACTGGGGACTCCTGAACTGAACAAAAAAAATTTAAAAACAGAGTAAGTTAAGTCGTAAATAATTTAAACTAATAAATAATTTAAACTAAATAAATAATTTAAAGAAAAATAAATTGGATTTTAAAAATTTAAAACAAGTTAAACTTAAAAATAATTTTTTTTTAAATAGACTACCGAACTATGAACTAAGACAGCTTTAACGTCCGTCAACCAGTGATGCAACGTGGACGTCAACCAGTGCTTCTAAAACTGAGTCTCGACATTTTCTCTTACATTAAACGAAGTTGTTTGGTCTTAAATTTTATCGCTAGAACTGCTGATCACGTCAATTAGAAATTCACTCGTGAACCTGCCGAACAAAGATAAGAGAAAGGTTACAGCCGGAGAAAGGGTCTCTAGCCAGAAAACCCTCCGATACTTAAGTCAGCAACTCGCCTTTGGGAGAGAACTTTTACAGAGAAAAATGAGTAATCAGATGAGTTAGCAATAATCAGCTTACCTTATTGTCGAGTCAAATCCTGTATTTATAGTAACGTAAAGTAATAAATAAAATAATACCAGAATCCAGTTGTCAAACTGTTTTTTCTGTCACATCCGTCAACTACTCTTAACGAAACGAACTAACTTAGTTCCTTCCTCAGAGATAAATATTAAGTTCAATCATAACTATGGTGCATTTATGGTTGTGAACCCTCGTTAATGCTGTGAGTCCCAAGCCTAACATTTATTAGCCGCCAATTGATGGACCGAACAAATTAACTACTAAGGTCTTCGGCTACTGCCATGTGACAACACATTATCCATAGATACTGAGAATCAGGGTATACATTGGAATATTAATCCAAAGACGTGTGTCAATGTACAACACTCACGTGGAACCCTCATGTCATCAATTAACTGTCCGGCAGAACGTCACGTGTCACTATCAACGTGTTCGATCAATGACTATGTGACATATTCAAATATGTTCGGCATTGAGTCACGTGGCACATTGACTATACTGTTCGACACTTCACATGTCAAAATATTATTTTTACCCCACATAAATTATTGTCAATTGAATTGGAATGGGTGAGCTGGTAGTTAGTAATAGACAATGAGACCAATGACAAGTATTTCCCTTCTTTGCGGTTGGTCGATGAGAATTAATTCATAAATAGACATAAACATTTATAACATGTGAACGCGTTCCGATTCATGTATCAATTTCTCCTCATCTTCAAGCATGTACGCATGTATATATATATATATATATTCATACAGCTACTTTCCAAACGCAATGATTGCTCGAATCTTTAGAAATAATATTTGTCGGTACCCAATATCGGATTGGAAATCGAGTTAAGTTAACAATAATTTCACTATCACTTTAATTTCTTTTCACCAAATTAAACATGTCAATCCACGGACGGAATTATGTACTGGCTGATACCTCAATCATGGCCAAAATATATATATATATATATGTATATATAGTATAAATAATTTATTTTTAAAATAGCACCCCAACTCTTTTATTTTGAGCTATAATTTTTTAGTTAATCCATTAATAAATATAAAACTTAAATTCTTGAATTGAGTTATTAATAATATAGTTAATTAATTAAATTATTTGAGCCACAATTTCTACGGTAGACCATTAATAAAATATATGACTTAAATTTTTGAGTTGGATCACTAATAATCTAGCATTATTAATTAAATAATTTTTTAAGTTATGCCTTTCATTTGATTGGTGCTATTTTCAAATGTGTTTGAATGATAAATTCTCATGATTGTTTTACCTACTAATAATTACGCATCCATTTATTGATTTATATTAATTGTTAAAACTAAAATTAGATTGTTTAATTTTGATATTGTATTTGTGAGGTTAGAGAAAAAAAATATCAAAATTTATATAAATTAGCTCCCCTCTACTAATTTCCTGATTTCATCCCTGATTTTATCAATAGACCAAATGTGTGTTTGAAATCAGGTTTGTTAGGAGAAAGTATAAAAAGTAAAATGAAATGAAAATATTAAATTTATTTTTTAGTAAAATTATGAATATAAAGAGAAAACAAATATAGATATTAATAATAAAAAATATTTTTCTTTATTTTCAACATAAATTTTAGTCAGAATGAGCATGGTGCGGGAATTGTCAAATGGACGGTTCTGCGTATAGCAGGCATGATACTGTTTACAGAAGCTAGGGACAAGTTTTTATTAAATTGAGGAAGGGGACTTATAACCTTTCAAAAAGCTACAAACTTATGCGTTATGTGGTGTTTTATTGATAAAAATTTGGTTAAAAAATATAATAAAAATATAAAATTTAACGTAAAAGTGATATATATTGAAATTTGATTAAAAAAATATAAAAAATTAATAAATTTTAACTAATATTCACCAACCAAACACCCACTATGCTCTACGCATGTACATGGTAACAGTGATGCAACGTCGAACACGTCGGTGATACAGAGACCTTTATTTTCAAATTGACTATGCTCGCGCCTCCGAAAGTTATCTAAAATTTTTATACGGAAAATTGTTTCCACTTTCAATTATATAAATTTTTATAAAACTCTAAGGTTCATACAAATTCTAATGAAACTTCTATAAACTTCTAAAAAATTCTGCACGTTGCCAAGCTCAGTTCAAACAGGAATTCTTTTGTCAGAATTCGATTGAACAGATTTTTATTATTCATTTCTATTTTTTATGATTCGTTATTTGCACTTTAAACACTAAAAATACGTCAAATCACATGTTATCTCAATTTTATAATTCCAAACGACCTCTATATATTACCTGGCATTTAACTTGTATTTTTTTATTTTTTATTTTAAGTTTATGTTTTAAGAATACTAAAAACGCATTTATTTTGACAATTTTTATTTTTCATGTTTTTAGAATTCTTCTTATTTGGGTAAAGAGATTCATAACGACTTGTGACCATTTTATATTTTATGTATAAATTATTTTTATTTTTAAATAAATTTTAAAATATAAATAATTAAATACATTTAAACTATTTTTCCTATTTTTAAAAATGGTAATGTGGATGAAAAACTTGTTCTCTGCTACTATAGTCTAAAAACATGCGTCTAAAAATAATACTTCATGTAAGGAGACGACGGAGGGCCAAATTAATTCGAACTAACTTATTTTTGTTTGTATTTGTATTAATTACAAATATGTTCATATCCTCCTCGCCAGCCAGCTCGCCACTCTTGGAGGGACCATTAATTTTAGAGTAAATTACATTGACCTCCTATCAAGTTATTGAAAACGACACAACACTTTTGACACATGAAAAATTTTAAAGTTATTTGTTTAAGGGTTATATATTTTATTTGTTTAAGGTTATATTTTTATCTAATATTATTTTATATAATACAACAATAAATTTGTACAAAAAAATTAAACCTTAGATATTTATATATTTAAATAGAGTTTCTGCTAACTTCATTTTAACTGGAACTGAATCGAATTATTTTGATAAATTCAGTTTTCAGTTCAATTTTGAATTTTTTTTTTTAAAGAACTAAGAATTTTTGAATAATTCATTCTATCTAAATAAACACTCTTATTGGTAATACTCTCATCTAAACACATTTAATCACGAACTTTTAAAGAATTTAGTTTTCAACGGTTTAAAATATTTTATACTATGAATATGTTAAATCTAACAAATAATACTTTTTCTCAATTTATCCTAGATAATGTGAGATATGAATGATTTTCACCGTGTGAGTGGTAACTCACGTAGCTTTCTTTGTGTCCGCCCACATTATCATTTGATCTGTGTTCGACCAATAATTTATTGTATTTTCAATTTCTTTTGCCCAATTCATGTTCTATCAGTTCGTCTAAGGTGTATTTGAAATTTTTTTGGTGGAGAGAATAGATGACAAAGTAAATAACATAATTTAAAATTATTAATATTATTTATTTTTAAATTAGGATTATAAAAAGAAAATGAATAAATATATTAAAAATTTAATTTTTATTTAGTTAATCATAAGAATAAATACAATTCATTAATTTCATTTTTTTTTTCCTTCAAAAAAATTTTAGTTGC
>CM034235.1:55931727-56058690 GCA_019916065.1 Vitellaria paradoxa | reverse complement strand
AGCACTGTTATCTCTCAATGCCGACAATGCTTCACATGGGAAAGCAAGATTTTTTTCTTCTTTCAATGCTGCTCTAAATCTTCAAATGACAAGGACATTTGTCTCCTTTTTTCTCCAAATCAAGACCCTTTCCCTAAAAAGACAAGCCCCTTGCAACGTGCACTGACTTGGAAAAGGCGTTGTCATCTCTCAATATTCGATGTCGGGGAAAGAAGGATTCTTTCTTTTGCCAATGTCTGCTTGGAACTTCAAATGACAAGGGCATTTAACACCCATTTTGTCCAAATCAAGAGCCTTTCCCCAAGAAGACAAGCCCCTTGCGGAAGATCTAGAGGATGAGAGTTTAAGGAGTTCGGTGGGTTAAAATTAATTAAAATTTATTTATTTTTATTAATTTTTTATATTTTTTAATTATATTTTATTATATCATTTTTACATTAAATTTTTATATTTTTATTACACATTTTTATTAAATTTTTACTAACTAAACACCGGACTAAAAACAAAAACACCACCCATCCAAATACTCACTTCTAAGGACGGGAGACAACGATAAAAGGGTGACCAGTAGGATTAAAATTTAATAATTGAGATGTATTTATATTTTAATTAAAATTTATAAATATTTATGATACGTTTATAGTGACAAAAAGTAAAATAAAATGAAAAAAGTGAGATAAATTGTGAGTTCATAATTCGTGCAGTGAAACAAAAATAAATAACTTTTAGAGTTTTTTAATATTTTTCACCATTTTTTAAAAAATTTTGTCACTTCAAACAAAGCCTTAATTCAATGGGTGTTTGGTTGGTTAAAACTAATCCAAATTTATTAATTTTTTTTTTATATTTTTTCAATCAAATTTTAACACATTATTTTTATATCAAATTTTTATACTTTTATTGTACTTTTTGACTAAATTTTTATTAACTAAACAACCATTGCAAAGTTGAGGAGCTGAATTCAAAATCGATCTCAACTCCAAATCCAACAATGAGACGGGCCAAGAGCGCATAAGCATTGCACGTGGAGGGCCCGTTCAGAGGTTCGGAAAAAGGCTAAAAATTTTTATAAATTTTTATAATTCTTGACAATCTTTTATAAAAAAATTTTTATCTTGAATTACATAAATTTTTATTAATCTCTATAAATATATATATATTTACAAATCTCTATAAATTTTAATAATATTTTTACAAATTCTAATAATATTTTCATAAATTTCAAAAGAATTTGACACAAAAATTAAAAAGTATTTGTTCAAATCCATTTAAACAGAATTATTTATCTTTATTTTCTATAGTTCATGATCTACACTTCAAACCTAAAAAATAAATTAAATTATATTTTATCTCAATTTTTATAATTACAAATCTTAAAAAGTTAGTGCATTGCCCTGCTGGACATTTGAGATAGGTATGCTGCATTTGAGTACCAAAAGTATTTTAATTTTTTTAACTTTTTTTAATATCTTACTAAAATTTAATTTCTTTTAAAAGTTGTAATTTTAGACATATTAATCATTTTCGTAAAAAAATTAAAAATTTACATTCATTTTGTATAAAAGTTAAAAAATAAAAAAATTAGCGTTTATTTTTTTAAAACTAATAACTTTTATTTAAAAAGTAAATTTTTTAAGTTTTTACTTTTTTACGAATATGATTGATACGGATAAAAATTATATTTTTTTAAAAAGAAAATTATATTTTAACAAGAAAAATACTATATCAGAAAACTAAAAATTGATTCTTCTCCGTCCAAACCAACCCTTGTACTTACTGTTGAAAAAAAGAAGGCTCAGACTAGACAGCCTGGATTCCAATTGTTGTGCCTTTCTTTCGGCTGGCGCACTTCCAAAGCTAAAATTTGACGTGTCAATTTTTAAATAAAAAACAAAAAAAAATATTAAAAAAGTAAGGCACAAGCTAGATCGTCAAAATTTTTTAAAATTTTTACAAAAATAGAATTTAATTTTCAAACACTAGAAAATAAATAAAAAATAAAAATTTTAAAATACTTCTAATAATATATGCGTTTAAAAAGAAAAAAAATTAGTAAAAATTAATAAAAATTATAATCTCTAGACAAAAAGTTAATTTTTTTTAAAAATTTTTATATTTTTTAATAAAAATTAGAGCTCCAAACAAGGAGTGAACCGATGTATAAGCGGTCGGGTTGTACCATAGATAGTTTAGTTCAAAAGAAATTTCTTTTTAGTTCAAATTTTTTTTTTAAATTTAACCCACTTTAAATTTTTATAATTCAGTTTATTTTTTTTTACTTTTGGTTCAATATATTTAACCTAAATTTTGTCAGCCCATTTTATCTTTAAATCTTTTATTAGTTCAGGTAAATTCTAAATTTTAGATCCGCAACTTCTTCAAATTAGGCAATTAATGTGACCTAATGTATATTTCTTACAAAAACAATAATAAAAAATACAATTTGTGTCAATTTGTCAATCTCCAAATGAAAAATAAAATATTTAAAAATAAATTAAGGACAAAAAAAAAAAGAATAAGTGTGTACGCGCCGCCCGATATCACGCTTTAATATAAAAATACAAATTTCATTATTTAATTACATTTAAGCACAGCCATAGACACAAGGTCACGTGATAATTAATGGGATAAGCTTAAACTCTGATGGCGACCGTCCAGCAATATTACAATTAACATGGCTCATACTTTGTTAGTTAATCTAATACTAGTATACTAAAATGTGAGCACGTGCCCAAAACTAAAACTACAATTGTGTACATGTTTTACTACTTTAGAATTATATCTGTGCATGTGTTTGGATTGAGAGTTAAAAAAGAAAAAAAATTTCAAGTATAATAAATTATAAGAGTAAGTTTTATATCAGTAATGGTTATCAAATTCTACTAATTCACTTGTCATTATTTTATCAACACCATGGATACAAACAATACTGCCATAGAGAGTAATGCGTTTATATTCAGATAAAATGCATATTTAATTTATAATGACTAATATTAAATTTAGAGAGATTATAATTTATTCAAACAATTTAATTATATTTAATTAAATAATAATAATAATAATAATAGTTAGGTGAAATTTATATTCGTGTTCTTTACGTTGTTAGAATGATTTTAACATATGTGCTTAATTTAGTGGAATGTTATAAGATTTGTGCATATAACATATATATATATATATATATGAATGTGGTTATGTATATGAATATAAATGTGAAGATTTTACATATATTGAGTTATTCTTTGATTAAGTGTTGATGATACATGTGATTTAAATACGTAAATGCTTGTATATGAGTTATTATGGAGAGTATAGGTTGAATGGATGATTTGGGATTATTTTAGAGTTAGAATTTGTTGAAAACGAACCCAGAGATCAGGTTTTGGGCATTGGCGTCCAGACGGCATTTGGCAGTATACTTGTATGCTTGCGTTTGGTGCTGGCATCTGAACAGCATTGGCAGAATGCTTAAAAATAATAGATTTTGATTTCAAAACTCCTGTTTTGTGCCCAAACCTAATCAAGGTTGATTATAGAATATTAAATGAATTCCAAATTATCGTCAAGCCTAATGTATTTATATTATATGATGATATTCGTTTACATGATTGAGCACATCATGTGCATGGAGCTGGGGGTGGTATTATCTGGTTATTATTGTGATTGTGACTGCCCGAAAGTGCCATATTTATATTTTGACTTGTCGATGCACGAGTTATATATAACGAGATCCATAATTTGGAAAAAAAAAAAGATAAAATTAGATTTTAAAAATACTGGATGATCCTCAGTCAATATATATGACTGGAGTTTGATCATTTGGAGTTAGGTCGTTAATTATGAGATATGATTACAATATTTTTCTCCAAACTGCGACCGGACTTTACTTGAACTAAGTAAATGCCTAACTAGGAGTGTAACACAATTCTCTAGTCGAAAGGACATGGGTGTAACACAGTTCCCTTGAATCTTATACCAATGGGAGCGTAACATAGTTCTCCATTCGGTTTTTACATATATAGAGATATACGTTTGCCGTAAGCGTAAACAATGTGGTTAGTGACTCCGCGTACTGTGCTAAACGTCACCTATCCCAATATAAGGTTGGAGGTAGAGGGAGATTAAAGCAGGCATTAATATTACATTCTATCACATCCCATTGTATGAGGTTACATATATATTCTTTTATATTAAGTTGTCACTATAACGTGACTGTGACATTAATCAATGAAATGTATACTGTATCTAATTGATCATGAATTTGATTATGAAATAACAGATATAAATTTAGGATCTTCGATAACCTAATTCCTAAAATGGGATATGTAAGTAACTTAGGCTTGAGTAGTCTAAATCCGGTCTTAACTATGGATAATGATTGTATTTGTTCTTCTAAATTGAAAATTGAATTATTAGTATTATAAATTGTATGATCAGAGAATGGGTCTGATTCTTATATTTACAACATTATGAGATGGATATATATAAACATTATTATAGTATTGTTCTAACTAAGTTGACCTTGGGTGCGGTCATTGGAAATGGAGTTAAGGTGGATTATGCTATTGGTAAATTGATTGTGACGTAGTCAAATATTATTTTATATAGTAATGAGTAATGATTTTAGATGTATTGATTATTATAATTCATATGAATTGAAATTGGAATTGATTTTATTTATTTATTTTAGTCTTCACATTCTCATACCGTCTATCCTAGACAATTAGGTTAGGGGCGTGATATTTTAATTTTATTATTTATTAAAAATAATTTAATAAAAATATATTTCAACTTATAATATGTTATATAATTTAATAAAATATATTTCAAATATATACTGAAAGTGTAGTAATTTGACCGTTATAATTAAAACATGAGAAACTAAAGGATACTAGGAGTAAACTGTAGAAAAAATTATTTTTTTATCCTTAATCTAACGGTTGTATTTAACGGTCAACTAACAGAAAAACCAAATTGCTACTTAACTGAAAGTATAAGGATTTAAGTATTGCAATTAAAAGAGTGACACTAAGAGTAAACTGTAAAGGTAATTTTTGTACTATATCCAAATAAAAAATAAAAATAAAACATCTAGATTGGTCATCACATAAAATATTATTCAATGTATAAATAATATAAAATGTTTAAATATTTGACATGTGTCAATTTTTAAATAAAAACCAAAAATAAAATATAAAAAAGTAAGGCACATGCTAGATCATCAAAATTTTTAAAATTTTTAATATAAAAATAAAATTTAATTTTCAAACACTAGGAAATAAATAAAAAAAAATTTAAAATACTTCTAATAATATGTGCGTTTATGAGGGTAAAAATTTAATAAAAATTAATATAAATTATACTCTCACGATAAGACCAAAAGTTAAAGTTTTTTTCTTCTAAAGATTTTTTATTTTTTTAATAGAAATTAGAGCTCCAAACTAGGAGCGAACCCATGTATGGGCAATCTCGAACTGTAACCCAGATAGTTTGTGTTAATAGAAAAGAATGAATGCAAAAGTTAGGAAAATTATAGATTATTAAATATGTATAATATAATGAAGTAACAACCCTATTTATAGGGTTACAAAGTAGAAATAAAATAAAAAATAAACTCTAGTTTTATAAGTTTAACGAGACTCTACTATTAATTATCTGACTATTACCAAACTCTACTACTAATTATTTGACTATTACCCAAACTCTACTACTAGTTATCTAATATACATTAACATCCCCCTCAAACTCAAGGTGAGAAATTAGAGATTAACTTGAGTTTGAAAATTAAAAACTAGAAAACAGTCAACACACCCTTTCATTTTGAGCAAGTTATATGCCCAAAAATCACAAACTTAACTCTTGTGATATACCCGAAAGTCACAAATTTAGTTCTGGTTACATGCCCTGAGAGGTCACAAACGTAGCTTTGGTTACACACCGAACGGTCACGAACCCAACTCTACTTATACGCCTAAAGGTCACAAACGTAGCTTTAGTTACACGTCGTAAAATCACAAACCCAAATCTACTTATAGGCTTAAAGGTCACAAACGTAGCGTTGGTTACATGCTGTAAGGTCACAAACCCAAATCTACTTACACGCTTGAGTCACGAACCTAGCTTGTAGGGGAAAAACGTGTTGAATGGTCGAAGGATGCAAAGTAAAAAACACAAGAAATATCTCCAACAACGTGACTGGGGTCTTTAATAAAGAAACTGAAGTAATAAGAAATATCTCCAAGAGAGAAACTTGAAATTTAAAAAATTTCTAAAAAACTAGACATAGCACAAATAGAAGCAATATGAAGTTGGGTAAAGTAGCAGTGGAGGCCACGGTAGCGCCAGGAAGAGCAACACCGGTAGTCAAAGATGTGACAACTGGGTGCCTGATCTACCTAGGATCAAAAATCATGAACTTTAATACCATATTAAGAGAAAAGAATGAATAGAAAGGTTAGGAAAATTATATATATTAAATGTGTATAATATAATGAAATAGCAACCCTATTTATAGTGTTACAAAGTAAAAATAGAATAAAAGATAAACTCTACTTTTATAAGTTTAACCATACTCTACTATTAGTTATCTGACTATTACCCAAACTCTACTACTAATTATTTGTCTATTATTCAAACTACTACTAATTATCTACTATACATTAACAGTTTGGTTCAAAAAAAATTTCTTTTCAATTTTAAATTTAGCTTGCCTTAAATTTTTATAATCTAATTTATTTTACTTTTAAACCCTTTATTCAACATATATTCAATTTAAATCTTGCAATTCAGTCTATTTTATCTTTGAATCCTTTATTAACTTCACGTAAATTGTAAATTCTAGATCCGCAACTGTTTCAAACCGAGCAATTAATGAAATGACCTACTATTATTATTAAAAAACAATAATAAAAAATTACATATTGTGTCAATCTCCAAATAAAAAATAAAATATTCAGAAAAATAAATTAAAAAAAAAAAATAAGTGCGCACGCTCCGCGCCATATCGCGTTTTAATATAAAAATATAAAATTTCATTATTTAATTACATTTACGCACAGCTCATAGATACGAACTTACATGATAATTGATGGGATAAGCTCAAACTCCAACAGCGACCGTACCGTAATATCATAATTAACATGGCTAATGCTTTGTTGGATAATCTAACACTAGCATACTTAGAGCATGTTTGATCATACTAAAAGTTATCAATTTTAATTAATTTTATTTTTTTTAAAAAAAAAATTCATATATCTTATATCACATCTTTTAATTTTTATTGTATTTTTTTTTCATTTTTGTCTACCAAACGGGCCCTAAAATGTGAACACGTACCCAAAACTAAAACTACAATTGTGCACACGTTTTACTACTAGAATTATGTCTTGGGCATGTGTTTGGATTGAGAATTAAAAAAAAAAAGGAGAGAGAATTAAGTATAACAATTATAAGAGTAAGTTTTATATTGGTAATAGTTATCAAATCCTACTAAGTCACTTGCCATTATTTGTCGATTAATCTATTACTAGTACACGAAAATGTGAGCACGTGCCTAAAACTAAAACTACAATTGTGCACGTGTTTTACTACTTCAGAATTATGTCTATGTATGCGTTTAGATTGAAAAAAAAAAAAAGAATTAAGTATAATAAATTATAAGGGTAAGTTTTACATTGGTAATAGTTATCAAATCCTACTAATTCACTTGCCATTATTTTATCAACACCATGAATACAAATAATACCATCATAGGAAGTAATGCGTTTGTATTCAGATAAAATGCATAATATTTAATTCATAATGACTAATATTAAATTTAGAGCTATGATCATAATTTATTCGTATAATTTAATCATATTAATTTAATAAAAAATAATTAATCTGTGTGGAATGCTTATTCATTAAATTTTTTATAATAAATTATTACTTGTTTTAATAAAATCATTATTATTTTTATAATAATATATCAGTATTTAATTTAATAATAAATTATTAATTTAAAAGTAATTATTTAATTCTTAATAAAAATATTTTAATAATAAATAATTTTGATATATTAAATTATTATTAATTTTAACATGCAATATAAAGAGAATAAATGCGGAAACTCTTTTAGAGAATTTTTATTATAAATTCCACTATTAACAGGTTACAAAACTCTACTCAGACTCTCTACGATTCACTCACATAAATATTTTCATTACTCTTACTCGATTCACTTGACAAACTCTATAAGTAAACTCTCTGTTTTGCACACAAAGTAAAGAAAAAATATGAAGAAAAATAAGAGAAAGACCTATAAACTTACAAAGGAAAATTTTTCTCTCTCACAAGACTTTATAATATACCCCTTCAGCTCTACATTGTACATTAAGATTTGGTGAATATATATAAACTTACAAAATCCAATTACAATTAGGATTCAACTACATAAATAGATTTCTTAAAAACATAAACAGATTTCCTAAACGGAAATAAAATCTTCCATAAAATAATTTTCGCGAACCATTGTGAGTCTCTCTGGAACGTATTTCTTAATCTTCTAGACTTTATTTCCTTTTGAGATTTAGGACTCCTCCTTGATTTAGACTACATCCTTCTAAATTGTATTCTATTCAATCTTTGACTTAGATTGCAATAATGTGGTTGTGGTCTTTTGAAAACTTATCAATTTGAAAAATCTTCAATTTAGAAAACATGTACGGGGTGGGGAAAAAAAGAGAGAAGAAATAGTAAGGAAGGCAGTACGAAAAATTGTGAGGAAAAAAACAGTGTGAAAGAAAGAGAGGTGAGAAAGAAAAACTAGGAATTTTGGTCAAATTGTTGACGTAAGTTATTTTATTTTGTCAATTTAAAATTAACTCTATGGAATATTAATAAATTAAATATGTTGAAGATATAATAGTTCTGTTTTATTTGTTAATATATATTATTAATTATTTTAATTTATATTTAACTGTTCGATGTCTGATTTATGTAATTTGTTTGGGTTAAAATTAGGATCCAAAGATAATCAACAGCAACCATACTAGTAGTTTGATTTTCTCAGAATATCTGCTGTTTAGGTGGGCGTATTAAACTTAAAGGTAAAAGATATTAAATATAAATTAATAAATTTTATTAATTTATTATTGTTATTAATTATTTATTCTGATATGAAGTGCTGATTATTTATGAATTTCTTGTATTAATTGTGAATTGTGGTTATTGTGGAATGATAAATTTGGGAAGTAATATTGTACTTAGAAAAAAAATATTATTGCATATCGGCATAAATTATGTGTATTACACTTGCATTCAGTTCTACGTTGTACATTATGCTGTGGTGCATACATATAAACTTACAAAATCCAATTCCAATTAGGATTTAACTACATAAATAGATTTTCCAAAAACATAAATTGATTTCCTAAACGGAAACAAAATCCTCCATAAAATAATTTTCTCGAATTATTGCACTCCCTACGTTTGTACCTGCTGGGTATACTATTGAAGATTGAATGGTCGCCCTGTCTGTGCCCTGCCTGCGAGTCTCTCTGGAGTGTATTTCTTGATCTTCTATACTTTATTTCTTTTGAGATTTAGGACTCCTCCTTGATTTATACTACATCCTTCCAAAT
Organism: Vitellaria paradoxa; assembly: GCA_019916065.1. Taxonomy (NCBI): domain Eukaryota; kingdom Viridiplantae; phylum Streptophyta; class Magnoliopsida; order Ericales; family Sapotaceae; genus Vitellaria; species Vitellaria paradoxa. The sequence goes on along the minus strand of CM034235.1, from coordinate 56,049,070 downwards.
TGTATTCTATTCAATCTTTGACTTGGATTGCAATAATGTGGTTGTGGTCTTTTGAAAACTTATCAATTTGAAAAATCTTCAATTTAGAAAACATACACGAGGTAGGGAAAAAAAGAAAGAGAAAAAACAGTAAGGAAGGCAGTACGAAAAAGTTCTGAGGAAAAAAATAGTATGAAAGAAAGAGAGGCAAGGAAGAAAAAAATTAGAGATTTTGGTCAAATTGTTGAGATAAGTGAGTAATTGAACATGTTTAAACATGGAATACTCACTAGAAAGAGCAATATAAGCTAGAAAAATTGAAGTTTCAGGTGCCTGGGGAACCCTGGGCGCCCACTAATGGGTCCGGGTGCCCCACTCATCTTCCAGGCTTGGCCTAAGCACCTCAAGCGCCCCCATGGGGACCTCTGGCGCCCCCTGATACCTAGAATGTTACTCTATTTTAGTTCATGTTCTAGCTTGTGTATTTGGGTCTTAAACTCTACCAAATCAAATGTATAACTCATAACCTTGTTTCCTTGAGTTGTTTAGGGTCTAAAAGACTCTAAAAAATGAATCAAAACTAGTTTTAATCCATTCATTTCATCACAATACAAGTTTTGGTTACAACCTATACATATATATACTCCTATACATCTCTTACACAAATCCATCACCAAGACTTCCAAATCCAAAATAAATCCTATGGAAATGTTTGCTAGCTCAAATACATCTCATATATGCAAAAATGAGGCTTTAAATCCCTACGTCAAGCTTGAACAAAGTGAATCAAGAAAGGTGATTAACTCCCAGTTTTGGCTCTCAACTTTAGCTTGATTGATCTTCTCACCCTTTGATCCAAACAACAAACAAAATACATGGAAAATGTTCCTTGAGAACTCAATTTCAATCTTGTGAAATTAATTTGCATTTGGTTAGAATTTAAGCAACTTACCAACCACCCAAATTTCCTTGGTTCCATTCCTCTCCCGATTCTCTTCCAATACCCCAAAAATCTCTCTCTTTCTCCTTTCAAATATACATATATACAAGCTTGGCTTAATCTCCAAGCATTCTACAGGAGCCTATCATCCTCCCCTATCTTACAATCTAACATTTAGGTTAACCCCTCGGCAGAACAAATGAGAGCCACATCATATCGTTGATTTTCTACACAGGCAGGGCGCCCCAATGGATACCCCAGGCGCCTGCCCTAAACCCCGGGCACCCCTTTACATACCCCTGAGTTAAAATGTTGATTTTTGAGCTATTTTGCTCATTTCTTCCAAAATTCACAATCCTAAGTCATCTCTAATGACTAATCTTGCTCAAATAAAAAATTATCATGCCCAAACCATGTTAAAAACCATCAATTTATACCCATATGAAAATCTAGGATATTACACTCCGTGTAGAGATTGTTGTTTGCTTCTTGAAGGTTATTATCAAATTCATTTTTAGAGTCATCATTCTCATGATTTGGTATCTCAGTGTCACTTAGGGTTTTAAAATGTAGATTCATTTATTCGGATTAAAGATCTCACTCAAGAACTTAGAATGACCAACTCTGATACCAATTAAAAATTTTTTAATCAAGCAATCAGACACAATATAAAGAGAATAAATGAGAAAACCCTTTTATATTGAGAAAAACCTCTACTACAAATTTTACTATCAACATGTTACAAGATTCTACTTAGACTCTGTACGATTGATTCGTATAAATCCTTTCATCACTCTTGCTCGATCCACTCAATAAACCCTACAAGTAGACTTTCTACTTCGCACAGAAAATAAAAAAAAGAATACAACGAAAAATAGGAGAAAGATTTATAAACACAAAGAAAAATTTTTTTCTCTTACAAGACTCTATAATGTGCTCATTCAGTTCTATATTGTACATTGAGCTTAGATACATGTATATAAACTTACAAAATCCAATTCCAATTAGGGTTCAAACATATAAAAATTTTCTAAAAATATAAACAGGTTTCGTAAATGGGAATATAACCTTCCATAGAATAATTCGCTCAAATTATCGCGCATCCTACGCTGTGCCTGTGGAGTATACTGCCAAAAGATTGAATGGCTGCCCTTCCTATAAATCTCTTTAGAATGTATTTCTTGATCTTCTGTACTTTATTTCCTTTTGGGATTTAGTACTCCTCCTTGATTTAGACTACATCCTTCCAAATTATATTCTATTCAATCTTTGACTTGGATTGCAATAATATATGTGGTCTTTTGAAAACTTTTGAATTTGAAAAATTTTCAATTTAATAAACATGCAAATCTTCTCGTCTCTTCAATTTAAAAAAAATGCAAATTTTCTTTTTACTTTAATTTAAAAATATGCAAATCTTGTCATATTCAATATAAGATTGTATATGAATTTATCATTATAAAACTTTACACTAATAATTTACATCAAACTGTAAATCAGCTAATATATGAAGAAGCAAATCAAACTGTAATTCCCAGTAATAATTGACCACTAACACTTGTCGCGGGGTGCCTGGCCGATAATAGTCATGAGGGAGAAATCACAACCACCATTTATAATCCACATGTGAAGTTAATGTACAACAGTTCTCAATGTATCTTAAGGGAATTCAATCGAGAATCTTACTGCTAGGCACAGCAATTAATTAGCGTGACACACGTGAATGCATTCCGAATACATTAATTATGATTACAATAATACATCTATCCCACATCATCTGTCAATGTGGTGATAACTGCTCCCATGCACGCAACAGTTAACATCATGACTCAGAAGGGGCAAATAAAGCAATTTTGGTCGTTAATAAATCAGCGATTTTGAACCGAAATCAATTCATACCCGGACACTTGTGGAGCAAATTACCAAAATATCTTGGTTGTCCAAATCAAATCCAATAGGCCCCATGAAGTTGACAAACAAAGGAAGACAGACAACAGTGTCTGGAAATTTTTTTTTTTTGGCCATGTACAGTGTTTGGAATATAGCTATAAAAGGCCGTGTGGCCTGAAATTGAAATTGAACACCAAGTTCAAGTGAGTGCAAACATTTAGAACTCATATAAAAGATGGCCTCTCTTAACCTTATTGCTGTAACCCATTCTTGTGGTTTCACTAACTTTCTAATGCCCCCAAGAAACCCTCCACTGGGACCACGAGGCAGTGGTCGAGTCACAAGAACCGTCCAGTGCATGAGTACCGCTACTTTTAGCAAGCCTGGAGAACAAACCATTGTTAGGCGATCCGCAAACTACAAACCTCCCATTTGGGACTTCGACTATATCACTTACAAGTAATTATGCGGTACGTACTCAGTGTGCTATTTAGTTGCGTTTGGATTTGTTTATTTGAAATCAAAAGGATTCAATGTTATTTATTTAAGTAGGATTACATTTTATGTTTTTTATACACTAAATATTTTATGTGCTCATTTTCTATCGGTCATAATTTTTGGAACGCAAAAATTCCGACTGTTCTCTTCCAAACTTCATTCTTCTGGGTCGGCTTGCAGCAATCAAGATTGCAAAACAGCAGCTTTTTAATGTGTATTGCTTCCGGGGGAAGTTCACAGGGCTAAATAAAGATGTTAAAGATAAATTAGGATAGATTATGAAAATTTAAGTTGAATAAAAAATTTAAAGGTAAAATGGGCTGAATAAAGTTAACAATTTTATCACTTACTAATTTTTTTATTTTTATCTCAAATTAAGTATTTAATGGGTCTTTAACGGGTAATTTTGAGTAATTGAACATAAATGGGTTTCCCGGATTTGGGACGGGGTTTGCAGATTTGGGAAGAGACGGGTTTGGGATTCTAACCAAAAAAATAAATGGGTTTGGGATGGTAATGGTAAACAAAAAATAAACAGATTTGGTAATAGAATTGACTAATTAGACGGGTATCCTACCCATTTACGTTTACATAGATTTGTTCGATATGATAGATTTAACATTCGTGACACCTACTAATTTTTTTATTTTTTTTATTTGAACTTGGGTATTTAACGGATTTATCAAAGTAGATCTCATGTAATCTGTCCAATTGTGTTTAGTCGGGTTTGGTAAGTTTGGGTGTCGAACTATAAAAATAACGGTTTAAGTCGGTAATAGTAAATAAAAAATAAACAGATTGAGTAATAGTAATTGTTATTATATTATCCTAGGATATGCTAATTACTATAGTAATAAAATATATTCTAATATTGGTAATATAATATAATATATTTTAATATAATACTAATTACTTATAGTAATGAAATATATTCTAATGTTGGCAAGATAATATAATAATATAATATACTCTAATATTTCCAGCCCTACCTTTTTCGATTAATGAGAATAAGAATATAAGTATAATAAAATGTAAAAAAATTTTATATTAACAACAGTTATAACAATAATACATTAATTTTAATTATATTTGGGTAGAATGAATAAAATTTAATTTATAACGGCTACTTTAAATTTGGAGCGAATGTGGCAACTTATTCGTATAATTTAATTAAATTTGGTTTGAGAATAACAGTTTATCAGTATAAAGTAGTGACTCATTAAAAATTCTTTATGATAAATTACTTCATATTTCAATAAAATCATTACTATTTCTTATGTTATTTAATAAAATAATTATCAATTTAAAATGAATTATTTAATTTTAGTTTAACATTTTAATAATAAATAATTTGATAATAAATTATTGTTAACTTTAATAATAAATTATTATTTAAAAGATAATTAATTTTAACTTTAATAAAATAATTAATTTTATTTCTGAAAATTATTTATTTTTATTTTAGCATTAATCAAATTAATAATAATTATTTTAATAATAATAAATCATTATTTTCATAGTAAGTATTTTAATAACATATTCATTTTAATAAAATATATTATCTATTGAAATTCATTTAATAAATTATTATTAAATAAAAATTATTTATTAAAATAATTTTAACTGAACAAAAATAAATCATTTTCATAATAATTTTTTTTTTATTAATTTTAGTAAAATAAGTAATTTTAATTGTATAAAATACTTACCTTTCTAATTTAATTAAATAAATTATTATCGTATATTTTTTTTTCATTATATCCTGTCACCTACCTCCTGATTTTGACGATAAATGTAACTCTTTAATTTAAAACTTGTGTTGAAGGAGTATACTTGCTTTTCACTCACTTTACCTTCATGTTATGCCCTATTTATCTTATCATTTTAAGAGAAATTGAAATGATAAGGTGTCTCCCAAGCTCTCACCCGTTTGAATATTTTTGAGGGTCATAATAACATATCTAGTCATTAATTTTAGAGTTCAAGTCATAAAAATAAAAATAAAAATCATATATATGATTGACCAAAATATGCTTGCTAACCACGACAGTATTTTGTAGGGAGAGCCGTATGGAAAGTGGGCTGCAATGTTGAGAGATGATCTGAAGGTAACGCTTGAAAAATTGACGGATCCAACGGATAGACTTGAAATGATTGATGACTTGCAAAGACTTGGAGTGTCTTACCACTTCGAGGATCAAATAAAGTGTGTATTGGAGAGCATTTACAGCAATACAAGTGTCAAGTGGAACAACGAGGATTTGTATGGTTCAGCTCTGAAATTTAGACTTCTGAGGCAGCATGGATATAAAATCCCTCAAGGTTTCTTCAACGATTCCCTTTAACTTGTTTATTTCGCAGCACACACTGATAATGATGCTTTTCGATTTCTTTCCAAGTTTAATTTAACACACCGATAGTACAAATATTATATACGTACAAACGAGACTTCAAAATATGACTTGTGTTCATAATTGTTATTTTTTTGACATTTATCATGTGCTTTCTGTTATACCGTATCAAACTTAAACTCGTAATAGGGAGCTAACTAATTTGATTTACAGAGGTTTTTAATAATTTTATGGACGAGGTGGGAAATTTCAAAGCTTGTTACTGTGAGGATACAAAAGGATTGCTGTTCTTGTATGAAGCCTCCTACCTTTTGACTGAGGGAGAAAGTATATTGGAGAAAGCAAGAGATTTCACAACAAGCAATCTTAAACAAAACCTCAAGAATAAGGATATTGATGAAGGTCTTGCCAAATTAGTGATTCATGCCTTGGAGCTCCCACTACATTGGAGGATGCCAAGGCTAGAGGCAAACTGGTTCATTGATGTGTATGAGAGAAGACCAGATATGAATCCTAGACTTCTTCAATTTGTTAAATTGGATTTCAATATGGTGCAAGCAACTCACCTAGAAGATCTAAAGGAGATGTCAAGGTTAGAGATATTCTCTTGTACATAACGTCAAGGGCGTTGCGTTTGGATTAAAAATTTGTTAAAGAAAAAGAAAAAAAATAAAAATTTTAAAATTTTCCTCTTTTTTGAATTGTGATAGAAAATGAAAGTGAAAATGCATTAAATTTAAAAAAAATAATTAAATTAAAAAACAAATATGTTAATAAATGAATTTTATTTTATTATATTTTTTAATTTATTTAAATAAGAATACCTATTTAGAATTTTATGTTTCTCAGCACTTTTTCTTACCTTTTCCTTTATCTTTTCTTTTACTTTTTTTTTTTTTTTTTTTAATTTATTCTCACCAAATCTTTACCACAACTACACCTTTTAAAGTGCTCTAGGAGCTTTAGTAAGGTTATTTTATTGGGACATGAGGTGATGAGTTTGAATAAAGGTTGACTGAATAGAAACCTAGCGGGAGCAATTGCCCCCATTAGTTTTAAAAATTACAAAAAAACATAATTATTTCTGCCAGCATTTAGCTAGAAAATTTGTTTTTGTCTTATTGTTTTTATGTTTTTATCTCTACTATTTTTTACTTTTATCGCTATTCACTTGAAATTATATTTTTGTCCATCTGATTAAAAATCTTATGTTTGCCCCTAATTTTCAATCTTAAATCAATCTTTTTTATTTGTAGAGAGAAGATTTGTTGACATTTCACCGACCCATACCATGTAATTCATGAATGTTACGTACCAAGTTACTATTTTTATAACATATACATAATATTATGGACATCCTATCCATATTTTTCTATATGGATAGTGTTTTCATCCTTGTCCCTGATATGTATGGTACAGGTGGTTGACGAGTATAGGGTCAGGAGAAAAGGTTACATAATGTTAAGGAGATCCTATACTTTTTTTCTTTTTTTGGGTGCTATTGGTAATGTTCTTATCTTGTTTCTGATGTGTATGGTATAGGTGGTGGAAGAAAATAGGGTTAGGAGAAAAGTTGAGCTTTGCTAGGGATAGGATAATGGAGAATTTCTTCTGGACAGTGGGAGTGAACTTCAAGCCTCAGTTCGGTTACTTTCGAAGAGTGTCACAATTGTCAATGCACTAATAACAACAATTGATGATGTCTATGATGCTTATGGTACATTGGATGAGCTTGAACTATTTACCAATGCTGTTGAAAGGTTTGTTATTGTCCTAGTACAAATATGATCTCTAGTTTCATATATATATATATATATATAAATTTTGGCGTGGATAATAAAAATTATGCTTGAGCTTTCAGGTGGGATATCGATGCAACAGAACAGCTTCCAGCCTACATGAAAATATGTTTCCTTGCCCTTTTTAACTCAATCAATGAAATTGCTTATGGCACTCTTACGGAACAAGGCATCTATATCATTCCATACCTTCGGAAAGCGGTATTGCCTTCTTTATGCATTGATTGGCTTTTTCTTCTCTCCACTTTAAATCAGTCTCCAAGGGTGTATTTGAAGTAAGAATTTATGGTGACAAAAAAAATGAAGGGAATAGAGTTACTTATATATACTAAATTTTTGTGATTAATTAAATAAAAAAATAAATTTTTGATAAATATCTATCCTTTTTATTTTCTTTTTTCTAACCATGCTCGAAAAGTAAAATAAATTTAATACTATTTATTTTATTTTACTTTTTTTCTTCTAATTTTCTTTTTTCCTCTACAAATGTTTGATCTAATGTAGAGTCAAAGTAAATTTAATTTTAGATATATAGTTCATTCTAATAATGCTAACGTATTCTAAATGCTTCAGTGGGCAGATATATGTAAGAGTTACTTAGTTGAGGCGAGGTGGTTCTACAGTGGATATATTCCAACCTTGGAAGAATACATGAACAATGCGTGGATTTCAATATCAGCTCCTGTTATACTAACTCATGCTTATTTCCTACGCACGAATCTCATAACAATGGAAGGCTTGGAATGCTTGGAGAAGTATCCCGACATAATTCGATGGTCGGCCACCATCTTACGACTTGCGGATGATTTGGGAACTTCATCGGTACCGCATGCTACATTAATTTGTTAAAGCATCGTAATTGTTTTGTGGATAAACTGTACTTACGTATTTTATCCCTCATCTTACTTTGATATCTATACTTTAAATCGTTTTAATTTGTCCTACACTTTTATTCATCTCATTTTGCTCACTTTCATTATTAACAAGAAAGGTCATGCGTTCGTTGTCTTTAGTAGACACGTGTTTTTTTGTTGAAGTATTATAATGATAACTTATAGAAAAATAGAGTAGGATGATTTAAAAGCGAATGGACAAATTAAAATGATTTAACATACAGTTCTAGAGATGAGATTAAAAGTAAATTAAGAGTATACTAAGTATAATTTACTCACCCTTATTTTTGTTAATGTTTCTCGTAATTAATTTATTGAGTAAACCATACTTAATATCTCTATACTTCACCACAATCTCACTTTACTTCAAATTTTTTAAGTCAGTCCCACTTTAATCCTTATACTTTAAGATCTACCTCTTTGTCCCATTTATTTAATTATTGTTAGAAACAAAAAAATGTTACATTTCCATCTTGTGCATGGACACGCGGTAATAATTTTTCGTCAAATTCAAATGGCAAAGTGAGAGAATTTTAAACTATACATGATCAAATTTTAGGCCATCCTAATTATTTAGTTGAAATTTATTATAATTAATTTAATGGGCATTTTTTATTTCATATCCAAGTACTTTATCATCAATATCACTTAGTCTCATAAATTTTAAATCAGCTCACTTTACTCTCTTATACTTTTAAATCTTTTTACTTTGCCTCTTTCAATTAGTTATCATTAAAAAATATAATGAAAAGTATCACGTGTCCATGAATTGAAAATGCTAAGTTCCTATGTAAAAGATGTGGATGGTTGCCATTGTTGAAGAAAAAGGTAAAGTAAAATAATTTAAAGTACAATGAACCAAAAAAAAATAATGATAAATACATAGGTGCATAGCACAGCATAATCTACCCTAGTTTATTGGTTTTGAAAGTATATGAAATTGAATTTTCTTCTTAATTAATTCAGGATGAGATGAAAAGAGGCGATGTTCCGAAATCAATCCAATGTTATATGCATGAAACTGGTGCATCGGAAGAAGATGCTCGTGAACACATAAAACTTGATTGCGAACACATGGAAGAAGATGAATGCAGAACGAGTTGCAAATTCTCCATTCTCCCAAACTTTTATTGAAATTGCACAGAATCTTGGTCGGATGGCTCAATGCATGTACCAATATGGAGATGGTCATGGTGCTGGACGCCCTGAAACAACTGATCGTGTCTCCTTACTACTAATCAATCCCATTCCTCTTAAAGAGTAGTCTAAATTTTGCTTATTATGTTTGTAACTTTCTTTAAATAATGATCTCTTTTTATAACACTTTTTGGAACTGGCATTCCTATTCATTCCTTTTTTTACTATTTTTCCCCTGTTAATTTGTTAGTTAAATAATAGTAATTGAAATTTCACCATTTGCTAGTTATTAGCCAATAATCAAGTAATTACAAACAAACATAAATAAAAAATCTCGAAAGTGTAGAAAACAAAGCGACTGAATAACAGAACATTTTTTAGCGACCTAATAAATTTAGGATCTAATAAAAATATTAACGGAACATTTATTAGTTTTTGCTCCTCGTTTAAAACCCTAGACCTTGAAGGATATAAACAAATTTTTAGCGAGGAGTTCGATGCTTGATATTCCATATATATATATATATATAATGGAGGAGTAGACTTCGACTACCTTAAGTAAATTAATTGTTATTAATCAACATTTAATAGAAGGCTCGGTTTCCTTTGGCAGTATCAACAAGCCCTTGTTTGATATTCAGTTTGGCTGACGGCTGAGATGGTAGCCTAGTAGAAGTGTGAAGAGAGGTAGCAAGTGCAAGGCCAAGATTAAGAGCCATTGAAATTGAAATTCGATCAAGCTACTGTGATTGCTTAATTGGCTAATATTATTATGTGAAAACCTAGCTCGATCACCAGTTGCTGTGAATGTTTGGGCAATTGTGCGACAACCTAGCTCTACTTAAACACCACTTCCGCTTCGCAGTTGAAATTAATTAAAAAAATAAATAAAAATTAAAAGCTATTGTTTGCATGTGATGTATTTCCTTACAATGCAGGGAGAAATATCAGGTGAGTTTAGAAAGAAAAAAAATTAGATTTCTTTTAATTGGCTACTAATTAATTAAATTTTAAAAAATTTAAAAATAATAATTAATATATTAAATATGAGATAATTATGATATGTACATATGGACAGAGTTAAGGTAGAAATTTGAAAAGTTTTTTCTTAATTAACGCATTAGATATAGATAATTATGAGACATGTATGGATAAAATGTAGGATGTTCGAAAATTTAAAAAAAAAATTATGAATTAAATACAAGATAATTATGACATGTATAAATAGAGTGAGTTAAGGTAGAAAGTTAAAATTTCTTTTCTTAGTTAATGGATTAGATATAGATAATTATGAGACATGGATCAATGTAGGATGTCCAAAAATTAAAAAATAATAATAATTAATGTATTAAGTACATGATAATTATGACCTGTATAAATAGAATTAAAGTAGAAACTTTAAAAATTTTTTCCTAGTTTTTGTCAGATAAAAAATTTTAAATAAAATTAAAAAGATAATAATTAATGTATCAAATATGAGATAGAATTAAGTAGCAACTTGAAGACTCTATCACAAGAGAATTAGATAAAAATAAAAAGTTTTCTAACTTTATTAAATTTTGATTAATTTAAAATATTATTTGACATTTTATCATTAACAAAATTTTTAAAAATTTAACACCTTCTCTTTCAACGGAGTTCTATGCGACCGCCCAGGAATTATTATGATCCGCGTACCCTGCCGTTTAAATTAATAATAAAAAAAAAATTGAAAGCAATTGCTTGCATGTGATATATTTTTCTTTATAGTTACTAAAAGCTTGTGGGCGGCGGCCCTTTTATGTTAATAAAATAATATCAGTGAATAGCGGAGAAATACATTGAATGGGAGTACAGCCACCTGATTCTTAAGTTCTCAAAATTACACGAGTGGAAAAAGGACAAAATATCCTACCGACCTACCCCACCATTTTTACCATGTTTGACGATACATAGTTTATTTGTTGATTCCCTTTGCGGGATATCGATAGACACCTTCTTCGAGATTGGTTCTTTTCTCATTGTTTATGACTTCTTTTCGTATTATTTATAAATTGTTGTGATATATCCAAAGTACACAGACATGATTCTCATTCCACTACACGGTTCACAACTTCTTGACCAGATGCATGGCTGTCTTCTTATCTTTATTCGGAGTTATATCTCACAATCAAAAGATTTTAGACTAATATAATGTGATTTTGCTGTCGGCTTATCACTTCAGGAAAAATTATTAATCCGATAAAAAAAGTATTTTTATTACAAAGTTGTTATTCTTACATCACTTTAATTATCATATATCCACCAATCCACCAAAAATATATATTTATATATCGAAGAATATAAATTTTGTAATGAATTATAGAGTGGAATAATTAATTAAGCTGAAAGTTTTAATTTAATTACACACTTCAACCCCGTAACTAATTAAATATCTAATATTATAAATCTGAACTTATTGTTTTGTTTATACGTGTACTTTGAAATTCTAATTAAATAACTAAGAATATGTTTTAACTTGTTATTCTGTTCAAAATTGTTAATTATAAACATAGGATCTAACAAATATTAATGGAATATTTTTAGTTTTTGCTTCTCATTTAAAACCCTAGACCCTTGAAGCAAGAACGAAGTTTTGGCGAGGGTTTCGATGCATTCTTCCATATAATTGTGGAATAGACTTCGTCTATCTTGAGTATGCTTGATCTTCCATATAATTGTGGAATAGACTTCGTCTATCTTGAGTAAATTATTATTAATCAACATTTAATAGGGCTTGTTTCCCTTGATGGTATCCACTGAAGCCCGTCATTGAAGACTTGTGAGGGCTTAATTGTTGTCATCATGCCTTTATTTGTACTAACAATGTTAGAACTATAAGAATTAATTGGCCGTTACCGGTTGAATTTTAGCTTGTTGGCTAGCTAGCTATCATGAGATGGGAGTAGGGATAGAAACGAGTCATGCGAACTAAGTTTCAATTTATTCAAGCTCAACTTGAATTTTTGTGAAGGCTTATTTATTGCCATCTTGCCTGTATTTGTACTAACAATGTTGAACTATGAAATTAATCTACCATTGGCAGCCTAATTGTAGTTTATTGGCTACTTACCATGGGATAAGAGTAGATAGAAACGAGCCGGGCAATCTAAATTTTAATTTATTCGAATTCAACTTGAGTTATTTATGTTAGTACTTGAGCTCAATTCAAACTTTTATATAAATTCAAATTCAGCTCAATAACAAAGAATTTAAATTTGAGACCATCTTGCGAACAGTTCGATTAATGTAAATATAATAAATAAAAATATTTAAATATTATTAAATATTATAAATATTATATTATTTTTAGACCCATTCGCAAACTTTAAAACTAAACATTTCTATGACTTGAGTTAGAATCGAGTTTTCTTCGAGCTAAACTTAAATAACTCAAAACAACTTGACACTTATTCATTTTCACACACCCCCTAAACGAGAGTGTTATCTTAGTCTTACTTTTACAATTAATCGAGGAAAACAAATGAATAGGGTTTGAAATATTCATTTGACGTGTGTGTGAGTTTATTGCCACATCAATAAATATTGATTGCATATATTAGAAATTATTTTGATGTTATTGTTCCAACTCCAACTAATAAATGTTTTTTTTTTATCAATTGATAATATTGAAAATTACGCAACAATTATTCATATTTTCCAGTTTCCAATAATAGAGATCTATAATCTCATAGAAAGAACAGCTAGCTAATCGATTCACTCCATCAAATAGGAAAATAATCAACATATATACTGCTTATGCACCATGAGTCTACAAATAATTAAAACCCTTTAGAATGGGTAAAGTATGCAATAATCATTGAGAGCCAATACATTCATCATCTCTATGAGATTAGATTTGAAGTTATTTGTGTGAATAACTAATTGCCTAATAATATGGTAGGGATGTCTGTCTTTCTACTAAACAAACTGAAACCCTTTAAAATGAATTAAAAAAAAAAACCTGCATATTTTAAATGTCAATATTAAGAATACAATTCTATATAAATCTACAAGAAATAAAAATAAAAATTGATCATAAAAATGGCGACCCATTACGAGACTTTCACTTGCATGAGATTTTGAAAGGAACGATTTATGCAAATTTATCTCAGTAATAAAAGAGATTATCTTTTTATTGTTGAACTCATGGCTTCCAAATCATAAATGGATAAACTTCAATTTTAAAATAAACTATACTTAACATCTGTGCACTTTACCTCTAATATCACTTTGACTCTTATATACTGAGTCATCTCACTTTATTTTTTATATTTTAAATCATACCATTTCATTCCATTCAATCAAATTTGTTGACGAAAAATACTACGCGTTCATCAAATTTTTTTAACGAATACTAACAGAATGAACAGGCCTTGAATAATCAATATTTATGGTAAAATCCATAAGCCTACATATAACTTATTCTAAATTTTATCTGATTTGGTATAGTTCTATTACACTTGAAGGCCTCCTAAAAGGCGTCCAATTTTCAAACTGTAGTTCGCAGTAATAATTGACCACTAACATCTAGTACCGGGGCCCTCGCTAATAATAATCATGCAGGAGAAATCACGATCACCAATTTATATATAATCTAATCGTAAAGTTAATGCAAAACAGTTCTCAATGTTACAGAATTCAATCAAGCATCAAAAATTTGCTTGACACAGCAATTACTTAGCGTGATTCACGTGAAAGCCACCCTACGACAATCATGATTACAATTATTGTTTGAAATCCATCTCTCGCCATCTGTTCACCTGGATAATTATAGGCACTCCTTGGGTGCAAAAAACGATACCCTCGCCCCCAGGGTCCCATCCTTCGGCCCCAAGGAAACGGTGGAGGAGGTAAATCGCGGTACACCGGCCTCCTAGACAGAAGGATCAGTGTCTGGTGCCCACAAGGAGCCACCCCTATAAGAGGGTGAACTCTCACACTGCAACTGTCAGGACTCAAACCTGCATCCTTGGGTGCAATCTGCTGCCCCGGAGTACCAACCATACTACACCTGCCAGGGGCAATTATAGGCGCCACTCCTATGCGCTCCGTAGTTAACATCGTGGCCAGAAGGGGGCAAATAAAGCAATTTTCGTCATCAATTAATGAGGTGTCATTTAGAATATTTATTTTAAATTTTATGTTTTATTTTATATTTTTTAAAATAAAAAATAATTTAAAACATATTGATTACTTGTATTTTTAAATTTTATTTTAAAATTAAAAATAAGTTTACACCTAAAATACAAAATGATAAAAAATCATTTTGTTTTTAAAATAACGAAAATTTTAACAATACGAAAAATAGAAAATATCAAATCAATGGACCCTCATGAGTCTCAAAACAAAAAATAAAAATAGAAAACAAAAACAAATAAAAATAAAAATACAAACCAAATGACACCAAAACATTGTTTAAGGAAAATGAATTCACTCGCCGGATACATGGAGCAAATTACCAAAATACTCTTTGTCCAAATGAAACTCCAACTAGCCCTATGAAGTTGACACACAAAGGCCCCGTTTGGTAACGTTTCTATTTTTTGTTTATGTTTTCAAAATTTTGAAACAACTCTGCAACAGAAACATGTTTGATAAATATGTTTACGTTTTTTTGTTTTCAAAAAAATGAAATACGTAAATAGAAAAACGTAAACGGAAAAAATGAGTTTTCACTCTCGTTTTTTTCTGTTGCCAATATTTTGTTAATTTTAAAACTTTGTCTATTTTTGTTAGATTACATAAAATAAATTATTTTATTCAAATAATTTATTAAAATAATTTATTTTAATAAATAATGTAATTAAATTCAATAAATTAAATTATTATATATAATTAATATAAAATTATTGTTAATAAATAATAAAACTAAATTTATTAATTTAATTTAATAATTAATTATTGCTAAATTATCTGAAATAAATTATTTTATATAAAATAATTAACAATAAATAATTAAATTACTTAATTTTTAATTTAATTTAATTTAATAATTTTATGAAATTATTTTAAATAAATATCATAACTAAATTAAATAATTTATGATTTAATTAATTTAATTTATATAAAAATATATTTTATTAAATTATTTTAATAAATAATGAAATTAACTTAAAAATAAATAATTTAATTTAATAATTAATCTAATTAATTATTTACTTAATATGAAATATATTTTATTAAATTATTTTTAATAAATATATAATTAATAAATTTTATATTTATTGAATTAAATGATTTTAATAAATAATTTATTGTATTAATTTAATTAATTATATTAATTAAATAAATTAATATAAAATATATTTTATTAAGTTCTATTAATTTTTTAAAACTAATAAAATTAAATAGTTTTCTAAAATAAAAAATTAATAATTATAAACAATTTATATTTTCAAACGTAGTTTCATGTTTTTATTTTAAAAAAAATAAATGACAACAAAAAACAAAAAATAGAAAATGGTAATAAAAAATAACAATAAAAAATAACAACATTATCAAACGGACCTAAAGCATGACGAGACAACAGTGTTTGGAATATCGCTATAAAGGACGGGTGGCCTGAAATTGAAAGCAGCAAGGTTTTAGTAATAATACAGAAACTTCAGTTTTGATGGCCTCTCTTAACCTTCTTGCTGTAACCCATTCTTGTGCTTTCACAAATTTTCTATATCCCCCGAGAAACCTCTCACTGGGATCACCAGGCAGTGGTCGAGTCTCAAGAACTGTCCAGTGCATGACTGCCACTTTTGGCAAACCTGGAGAACAAACCACCGTTAGGAAATCAGCAAACTACAAGCCCCCCATATGGGAATACGATTACATACAGTCACTTACAAGTAATTATGCGGTACGTACTCGTGCTTATTTAGTTGCGTTTGAATTTGTATATTTGAAATCAAAGGATCCGATGTTATTTATTTAAGTAGGATTGGGTTGGTCAGATGTAGCAGCTTCTTTCAAAGTGTCATAAATTTGAAGCCCCAGATACAATAAGTGCGCTAATCATGGATGGTAGGACATAGCTCTTTGGCTTGTTAAACCGTAGTAAGTTTTCAAGTGTGAATTTGAAACCCGCTACTGCATGACTTTCCGCTGCATGTGTTATGGTGTTAGTGCATGTGATACCAACTAAATTTTTCGCTAGAGTTGATTTAATAAAAAATCTCCTTTGCTGGTTAGCCTTTTTATTTCAAGTAGAACTGCCCAAATTCAACTTTGTTAGTTTTACTTATTTAATTCGTTTAAAATGATGAATTGGAAATCACTAAATAAAATACCTACTTGAAATATTCTGTAATAGGAAATATTTTTAAGTTCAAATTTTTTGTTATAAAGTGCTATCAGAATGATGTCACAATGGCCCCGAAAGAGGTAGTCGAGTTGGTTCGGATGTCAGGCTGAAGGACTGGGACTAATAGGTCTCGGGTTCAACTCCTTTTAGGGGCAGTCCTTCTTCTAATTGTGGAGAGCCATCTAACAGCCTTCTCGACTAAGCCGGTCAGCCAGGGCTTGCCTAGGCTGGTTTACCTCCTCGTGGTTCTTTGCCGGTTAGGGTCACGGGGCGGGTTTCACCCAGTGCACACCCATGAGTAACGGCTGCGGGTTTCTCCCCGACCCCAGAAGAATGATGTCACAATGGCACTTATGTAATAAAAATTATTTTAATCAGTTATTATTTTCAAGATAACAAGTCTTTAAATTAGTTATCACATGATGCTAATTTTACAAAACTTCTGGTAGCCTAAAGCACTACTTTGTTTTTTTTTTTTTTTTTTGGGAATATTTTGGCTCTACTACTTCATAGTAATAACTATTTAAAACATTTCCTATATATGTTTATTTTTCTACAACAATCTAGTGTCAAATCTATTTTTATAGAGATGTTTATCTTCCATAATTTGGTTCATCCAAGCAGATTTGTCATTGAATATATATATATATATATATACAGCACGGAGATGTAGCTAGTATAATGCTATAAATTCTATACGTACTGTGTATGTTTTCGTATTACGTAAAAGTTTTGTCATTATTTTCTTACAGAATAGTTTTACGTACGTAGGGAGATACTTATGCAGAACGGGCAGCTAAGTTGAAGGAAGATGTGAGAATAATGGTAGAAAATACAGAAGAGCCATTGGAGAAACTTGAACTAATAGATGCAGTGCAAAGACTTGGAGTATCTTATCACTTTGAGAATGAAATAGATAAAATATTGGAAAGCATGTATGCCAATGGTGATTGGTGTCGGCAAGGGGATCTGTACTCAACAGCTCTTCAATTCAGGCTCTTGAGGCAACGTGGGTATAATGTCCCCAAGGTAACTAAATGATTTCTCTCTAATCTTTTCTACTTCAAGAAATATGGAAAATCGAAGAGTAGAGAAGAAAAAGAAGATGATTGTTGCACTTATATATTATTAATTATGAGCAGCAATATTCTA
The DNA here is from genome assembly GCA_019916065.1 of Vitellaria paradoxa. Lineage (NCBI taxonomy): Eukaryota > Viridiplantae > Streptophyta > Magnoliopsida > Ericales > Sapotaceae > Vitellaria > Vitellaria paradoxa. The sequence continues at coordinate 56,031,116 of CM034235.1, read as the reverse complement.
CCAAAAAATTTTATCGGAACGTTGACTAGAATGATGCGAATAAGTTTAATTTGGGTCTTTCGCTTAAACATACGGAACTCTTCAGTGTATTCTATCAATATAAAACTGATATTATCACATTAAAAGTTATGTTAAATTTTTTGGCAGAATATTGTTGCGCTATATTATTTATTGTTTTAATTTTTTCACCTAAAATCACTCTATTTCTTGTTCACCAAAAAATAATAATAATTCACCTTCCCTAAAAAAAACAAAACAAAACATTATGTTGCTTGCAGAGGTTTTCACCAGTTTTCTGGACAATTCCGGGAATTTCAAGGAGTCCTTGTGCGAGGATACCACGGGATTGCTTTCTTTGTATGAAGCCTCGTACCTTATAATGGGAGGTGAAAGTGTATTAGAAGAGGCTAGAGATTTCACAGCCAAACATCTCAAAGAATACCTCAAAAAGAGAACAGATCCGAACCTTTCCATGCTATTAAGCCATGCTCTGGAACTTCCATTGCACTGGACAATGCCAAGAATGGAGGCTAGGTGGTTCATTGATGCATATGAGAAGATGCTTGACATGAACACTAAATTGCTTGAATTTGCTAAATTGGATTACAACATGGTACAAGCAATTCACCAAGAAGACCTAAAACATGTGTCAAGGTAAAAGAAATCATTGAACTCATTTAAACTTTGACAAAATTTTATTCTCCAATCAGTCGAAGTTAACTACATAAATTTTCTTTTGCCATTCAGTTCTGTCATGAATTATCTTTCAATTCTATCATGAATTATGTTATCTATTCATAATTCTAGTTCATGTAAGCTTAGATTTACCTTTTACCTTTTTTATGCCTTTTACTTAGACCCACTCGGCTTTTTTTTTTTTTTTTTTGGCATCTCTATATCTATGATGAATATTACCAAATCATTATTAAATGGTCTTCTCTTAATTTCTCTTTTATCTATATTATTTTAACTTTTTTTCAAATATATTTATTTCTATCCCATTTTTTTTATATATAACCCCACATCCATTATGAGTCGTCATTTCAGCTACACATATCTTATTTACTTTTCAGTCCGATAAATACTTTTCAAACACATAAAACACTCAAGAAATTTTTTTTATTTTAACCACTCAACTCAAATTTTGTGAATAATGTTATCTTTCAATCCCTCCATTTACTTAAATAATTAAATCAAAATATGAAAAATACCAATCTTTTGCACTTCTTAATTCTTAATATTTACTATGTCCTTGTTATATATGTTCTTTTTTTATTTTTGAGTGACCAATTTATTTTTCTTCCATGGGACCATATGACAGATGGTGGGAGAGCACAGGTTGGAGGGAAAAGTTGCCCTTTTGCAGGGACAGGGTGATGGAGAATTATTTATGGTCTCTGGGAGAGGCTTTTGAGCCTCGGTTCCAATATTATAGGAGAATGGAGACAAGAATCAATGTATTAACAACAAGTATAGATGATGTTTATGACGTTTACGGCACCTTGGATGAACTCGAGCTGTTCACTGATGCCGTTGACAGGTTCGTCTTGGTACCTAGCTATAAGTAAATTAAGGAAAATGGGTGAAGCACTGTCGCAGGTATATAAAACGGACATTTTAGATCTGGCCTGCTGGAGACCTAAGTTCGTTTTATTTTTTTCAGGCTTGTAATTGAGCTTATAATCCCAATTAAGCCCGATCAAAAATATCAATAAATTTTCTATATAAAAGGGCTCACTCGGTGCGCAAGCACTCTCCCGGCTAGTGTGGAGTCAGGGGGAGGGTATACGCATTTGTACGCAGCTTTACCCTTACATCTTGTAAAGAGATTGTTTCCACGCCTCGAATTCGTAACCTACAGGTCACCAGTAAAGCAAATTACCGTTGCGCCAAGACTCGTCCTAATAAATTTTTTATATATGTTTAAATTATATATTTTTACATTATTTCATCTAAATTTTTTATGAAATAAATTAGTTAATTTGCATATCAAAAATATTTATTTTAATACTGAACGGCTTACTTTTAAAATTTTAAAATTATATTTTATCTAAAAATGTACCTTAAAACTAAAATTAAATAGGATTATGTTGGCAGACTAGAAATTAAACTCAGGATCAATGGATAATAAAAATATTCTTGGGTACCGTTTGACAAGTTAGGTTAATTGACTTATTTTTTATTTATTTGTTTACTTATTTATAAAATAAACAAATTTACTCTCTTAAATGTTGAGAAGAAAGGCTCTCGAAATCAACGAGACTAGAAAGAACATGGGAGTTAGCACCACTCCTATGAGTGCCTTTGTCTCAAAGAGCCAACAATGGAGCAGCTCCTCAATGCTGTGGCTGTGGAGGGTAGGAGCTGTCGCCACCTGATAGAAGCAGAAGCGGGGGCCTTTAAACCTTCAATAGCAAAAATATCAAATTAACAAAGACAAAAAAATTAGTTTAAAGAAAAGCTACTTTTTTTTTTTCTTTTCAAACATAAAAAATAATTTTTTTTTAGTCAACTAGTTAAAAACAAAATCTATTTTACTTCTTAAACCAAACCTTAGTCCAACAATTGGCTGGTCATAGGTGACACGATTGTGCCACCCACAGCTGTGCATTCTCAATCATGTCTATCTACGTGAATTACATGATTGAATTCCACATCGCACAATCGTATGACAATACAAAGCGGTCGTCACTTGGCCAACTATTAACACAAAATTTAAACACATTTCTGCCACGCAGATGGGACGTGAATGCAGTGGAACAATTTCCAGATTATATGAAGATATGCTTCCTGGGATTTTACAATTGGGTTAATGAAATGGCTTATGACACTCTCAAAGAACATGATGTTCATATCCTCCCGTACCTTAAAAAAAAGGTAGTTCACGTACAATTAATTTCCAAACAAATTACCATTGATTGGCAATTGAATCTTACCTATTACTTTCAAAAAAATGTCTTCTTTCCTCAAAATTAAGGTACTTTCGAATGATTCTTGCAAAATTCAAACTGTGTAATCATCTTATTTCATCTTTTCTGGTATTTGAAATGCTGCAGTGGCAAGATTTATGTCACTGTCACATAAAGGAGGCAAAATGGGCAAACAGTGGTTATATACCAGCACTTGACGAATACGTGAACCATGGATGGACTTCAGTATCTGCTCCTCTAATGCTAACGCATGCTTTTTTTCTAAGCAAAAATCCAAAGACAAATCCCATAACCAAGGAGGAGTTGGAAAGCTTAGAGAAGTACCACGATAGACTCAAGTGGCCGTCCTTGGTTGTACGACTGGCAGATGATTTAGGAACATCATGGGTACGCAATCTAACCTCTCTCCCGCACTAACGTCAGTAATTCATGAAGTGGAAACATTTACCTCGTTGGTAAAAATGAAATCTCAGTCTTGGATGAATAAAAATTATCAAAAGTTACAAAAATTTATAAATATTTATTTATTTTTACTAATTTTTATTATTTTTATTTTCTGTGTATTTATTTTTAAAATTTAAATTTTACAATTTTTTACAAAAAAGTTACGAAAACTTGTAAAAAATTATCCACTGTTTTTATTTTTTTCAACATTTGTCAGTTTTTCGTACTAGTTTTTGACCAAAATCATTGAAATTGCTTACTTTTCACTGTTTCAACGGATTCTAGTAAAATTTAGTTGGCCTTCCAAGCACCAAAAAGTGACTGACATGTTCCATTTTTTTCAACTTTTGGTTGCTTTTGACCGTCCAAATAACCTCTCAATTTTTTTTTTTTTTTTATGTGTGGAATTCATTATGTGTGAAATCTTAATAGTTGAGATTACACAACCATATCATTTAAAGTAGTTTTAATATTTTTGTAAAAAAAAATATTACTCATTAAATGGATCGAATTACACAATCATATTAATTTTGGATTGTGCTTAGCATTTTTTTCCTGTAAAAATACCGATAAAAAGGAGTTTGATATATAGTTATATCATCTGAGACTGTAATTATCATTTTTACCATAAAATTCCCTATGAAAGGGGCAAACTGACATTTATAATAAGTAGTTGCAAAAGATACACACAGTTAATTGATTGAGGAAAATTTGATATTTTTGTAATAAAATAATTAGCTTTTAATTAAGAGTAATTACGGTAATACAATAAAAATTGTGGATACAATTTAAAGGAAAAATAATAATTAAGAAACTATTTTAACTTGGACAATGAACTGCCTTTTTTTATGTGTGCACTGATGGATAATAAGGACAAAATACTGAAGGAATTTTTTGTTTTGTTACAAAATATGAGGGGATCTTAGTGTAATTTTAAGTAAATGAAAGATAATGAAAAGTTACTCTAAATAACTGTAACATACTATGTGATGACCTCTATGATTTAATAATAAAAATCATTTTGCAATAATTTTCAAATGTAATAATCTTTTCTGGATCGAACATGGGTCCGCCTTTGCGGGTGATTTTTTTTGTTTCACGGGAGACATATAATGATCTTATAGTATTCTGTTTACTTGATGTGTTTGTTCAGGACGAGGTAAGAAGAGGTGACACTCAAAAATCAGTCCAAGTTTACATGCATGAAACAGGTGCTTCTGCAGAAGATGCCGCTGAACACATCAAATATTTGATTGGTGAGGCATGGAAGAAGATAAATGAAGCTCGACTTATGGGTACTTCTCCCTTCAACCGAAGCTTTGTTGATATCGCCACGAACCTTGCTAGGGTTTCTCAGTACATGTACCAGTATGGAGATGGCCATGGACATGATATTGGAGGCAAGAACAAAGACCGTGTGACTTTGCTACTCATTGAACCCATCCCCCTTCCATAGGATTAGGAGTGCATTCAGAATTTTTAGCAAGGGGGTACTAGATATATTCAAGATGAGGATAATGAGTTATGTCAAGATTGTACAAGAGAAATAATTTATATTTTAGGGATATATAAAATTATTATTAGATATTAAATCAATAAATATATTTTTTATAATTTAATGGCTTAATTAATCCTTTGGTAGAACCTGAGATTTAATAATATTGTCACTCGTCACTAAAAATATATAATTATTGTTAAGTTTAATTATTTACAAAATTTATTATGTTATATTCTTTTAGTGTTATGCACAAAAATATTTAATAGTTTAGTGGTAGAATGCATTTTATTCAACAAAAAATATTTGGGTTCAATTCTTGTATATGCCATTTATACTAAAAATTTTAAGTTAACCTTAATTTTTTAATAAAGTCAAAATACTCTAATTTTGAACTAATTTTTTTTAATAAAACTAAAATATCAAGGATATTTTTATAATTTCATGTCCAAAATCAATGAAGTCACTTGTCCTCTACTTCTTCATAGGTTCGCCCATGCGTACCTAGAACAATTTCTTTTTTTTTTTTTAATTTTCTAAATTAAATATGTCAAGGACAAGGCTATATATGTTTGATTACAAAACTTGGTTTTAACTTTTCTTATAGCTTCTTTTTTTTTTTTTTTTTGGCCTTTTAACTTTTTTGGCCTTTAACTTTACTTTTAGAATTTGTAATTTTTATACGTGTTAATCGTATTCATAAAAAATATAAAAATTTCACATCTATTTAGATGAAAACTATCCATTTAGGTAAAAAAGTAACCAAAAAAATTAATTTTTTTTTATTTTTTATAACTTTTACCCAAATAAATATGAATTTTTTATTTTATTTTATTTTATTACAAATACTATTAACAAGCCTAAAAGTTACGCTTTCTGAAAATAAAATTGAATTTTAATGAAAAATTATATAAGACGAGAAAAAAAACTATAAGAAAAGCTAAAACCAATTTTGTAACCAAACGAAACCTAAATTGTGTGATATAATAATGGGTAAAATTCATTTTATTCCTTTGAGTTCTATTCGAAATTTTACTTCAAGATATTTTTATTTTTATTTTTTTATTTTTTATACAATTAAAGACCTGAATTCTTGATTAGTTGCAATATTTTTTCCCAATAAATATTTTATCCTAAAAGTTAGGCAATTTAATGGTGAGAATATAAGAACAAAATAGTCATTGAGGGGTTAGATAGTGACTACTTAAATATTCAAACCTTTAATTTTTTATCAAAAAAAAAAAACCATGCCTTAAAATGAAATTTGGAATAAAATTCAAGGTATGAAATAAAATCTATTCCGAAATAAATTGAAAAACGCCCTTGAGAACGGCCCAAAAAAAAAAAAATTTAAGTAGTGCCCCGCGATAAAAAAAAAAAAAAAGGAGAGAGAGAGAACAGTCAAATGGCTTCGACAAATAATTTGAAGTGAAAATTTAGCTGGCACTTTCATGCGTATCACATTGATTTAATCAAATTGTGCCTTGTGAAATTAAATAGAAAATATATATATATAATGTATTTGGAGATTAGTTTGCCACGGAAGAAAGAGTGACTTAAGCCCCATAATTTAAATAAATTCTGTATTGGTACTCTATCTTGAGGGGATGACCTTTCTAGATGAATTTCGTTGCAGTTGCGGCAGCAACTTGCAATCATAATTTATATATTAATTTTGAATTTTCAAAAATATCATAAAATAAAAGGTCAACATTCATTAATATATTAATTTTTTAATTTAATTATTATTAATTTCTCAAATCACGTCCATTTCCCTTCTCATTTTTTTACCACGATTTAAACAAGATGAATAATTATAGATCTTTATCCCTTTTCTTCTTTCTTAACAAATTTTTAATCTAAACATAGTCCAAAAAAAGTTTTATTTAAAATCTCAATGATCGTGTGCCTAGTTTGATAAAAAGGAATGAGAGTAAATGGAAAGAAAAAAATGATTATTCTAACACTTTTTATTTTCTTATCTTATTTGATATATTTAAGCTCTATTTAGAGTGATAAAAAATTTTAAAAAATAGTAAAAAATATTAAAAAATTTTAAAATTTATTCATTTTTTATTTCACTAAACAAATTATGAAACCACAACTTATCTTATTTTATTTCATTTTATCTCACTTTTTATCATTTTAAATACACTCTAATATATTAACTAATAGAGAATGTCACACTCAACATGTCTTGTCAAAAGATTGATATTTTTTACATGGAGGCGTTTGGTTGATTAAATTTAATCAAAATTTATCAAATTTTACTAATATTTTAAATTTTTTTCAATCAAATTTTATCACATATCATCACTTTGACATTAAATTTTTATATTATTATTATACTTTTAGGTAAACTTTTGCCAACCAAACATCTTGTAGTATTGTTACAATTACAATTAATCTCTCTCTCTCTCTCTCTCTCTCTCTCTCTCTCTCTCTCTCTCTCTCTCTCTCTCTCTCCATAGGTAGGTGGTCCCACGCAACCGTTAGAAAATGACAATGAATTAAAGTGCCATTGGGATTACTTTTTCATTTTTTATTTTTTTTATGTATTAAAATTTGCAAAATTAGGAAATAGAAAATAATTTCTTATTTTGAAATTTTTCTTATTTTAAGTTAAAAATTCTCAAAATAATTTTTTGTCATTTTTTATTTCAGGTGCAAATTCATTTTCTATTTTCTAAAATAAATTTTAAAAATATAAATTACTACATGAATTTTAAGCTATTTTTTTATTTTCAAAATACCAAATAAAAAATAAGTTTAAAATAAAAAATAAATCAAATAACACCTAAGTGACTTTAATCGGAAACGTAGCGATCAATCTGCACTGTCTAGCGCACCAACCTAACTCAAATCCTAGACGGAACAGAGAAAAAAAAATCATCCAAATAAATAATTTTACTCAATAAAGGTGATCACCTGGTCATAGCTTGCAAGCACTACAAAAAACGCTGGATTTCTCGGCTGCCTAAAGCGGTCGAGAAAAGCCTAAAAAGCGGCCGAGCAAAGTTTTGTCGACCGCATCACGACCGCTTACTAGCAGTCGTATACGCTGGGGTCGAGAAATACAATCTTCGACCACCTTAAGGCGGTCGACAAATGTTTCGTCCGTCATAAGGCAGTCGACAAAACAATCTTCCTCGTCAGCCCAAGAAGCGGACGATAAGGCTTTTTCGACTGCCTAGTAGCGGTCGACTAAAGTGTTGCTGTTAAAAAAAAAAACAATTTCATTTTATACCAAAAGAACAACTATACATTTATGTAGAAAAATCCTTCTGCACTGATTATACCTGTATATATACTAAGATAAAATTACAATTATCTAACAAGATTTGTAAATTTTCATAAAATACGTAACAAAATACACAAAATATTGAAGAGTTTAATTAAAAACACTTTGAAAACAAAACGTCCCCGTGCATCCTTCGTAATCGACCTCAAATCAATTTGAGAACCCATTGAACCTGAAAAGCACAAAACAATTATATTAAAAATGTTATATGTTTTATGAATTTAAAATCAAATTCATAAAATAAATTTGAAGTGTGAATATTTAAATATAATCAAACTTAAATGTGAGTTGATTCTACTTGGGGCCTTCTCTGACCCGTCGTGACTCGGATTAAAGCCCTATCTGTTCCCACAATGTCTAAATGACTTAGACTAACTATACATGCAATTTGGTTTGCAACAGACCTCGTTCGCTCTATTTAGGAGTCAAAACCTTAGTTCTGCTTGCTATAAACCTTAAGTGTAAACTTGATCTTACCCGAGAATATCCTGGGCCCGTCGTGACTCAGATTCAAGTCCTGTTTATTCCAACAGTCTCTAAATGACCTAGACTCACTACGGGTGAAATTTGGTTTGTAACGGACCTCGTTTGCTCTATTTGAGGAGTTGAAACCTAAGTAGCTGACACTTAAGCCTTAGGTGTCAAGTCAATCCTACCCAGGGCCATTCCAGGCCCGCAGTGACTTAAATTCAAGCCTCGTCTATTCCTGTAGTCTCTAAATGATGTAAACTCACTACACATGAAGTTTGGTATGCAATGGATCCCATTTGCTCAGTATGAGGAGTTGTAACCTAAGTTCTTAACAGTTAAGCCTTAAGTGCCAACTCGATTCTACTTAGGGCCATTTCGGGCCTGCCGTGATTTAGATTTAAGCCCTATCTATTCTTACAGTTTTTAAATTATCTAGACTTACTACACGTGAATTGTGGTATGCAACGGACTCCGTTTGCAAGTTTCAAGGAGTCAAACCCTAAGTAGTCGACACTTAAGCCTTAAGTGCTGACTCAACCTACCCGGGGCCATTCTGGGCCCACCGTGACTTAGATTCAAGCTCTGTCTACTCTCACAATTTCTAAATGACCTAGACTCACTACACGTGAGGTTTGGTATGCAACGGATCCCCTTTGCTCGGTTTGAGGAGTCGAAACGTAAGTACTTGACACTTAAGCCTTAAGTGCCAACACAATCTTACCCGGGGCCATTCTGGGCCCACTGTGACTCGGATTCAAGCTCCGTCTATTCTCACAATCTCTAAATGATGTAGACTCACTATACATGAGGTTTGGTATACAATGGACCCCGTTTGCTCGGTCTGAGAAGTCGAAACCTAAGTTCTTGACACTTAAGCCTTAAGTGCCAACTCGATCCTAACATGGCCTATTTTGGGCTTGCCGTGATTCAAATTCAATCCCCATCTATTTCTACAGTTTTTAAATGATCTAGACTCACTACACATGAATTTTGGCATGCAACGGACCCCGTTTGCAAATTTCAAGGAGTCGAACCCTAAGTAGTTGACACTTAGGCCTTAAGTGCCAACTCAATCTTACCTGGGGCCATTCCAGGCCCACCATGACTCAGATTTTAGCTCTGACTATTCTTGCAATCTTTAAATGACATAGACTGACTACACGTGAAGTTTGGTATGCAATCGACCTCGTTTGCTCAGTTTGAGAAGTTGAAATCTAAGTTCTTAACACTTAAACCTTAACTACCAACTCAATTCTACTCGGGGCTATTCCAGGCCCACCGTGACTCAAATTCAAGCTCCATCTACTCTCAAAATCTCTAAATGACCTAGACTCGCTACACATGAGGTTTGGTATGCAACGGACCCCATTTGCTCTGTTTGAGGAGTCGAAATCTAAGTAATTGACACTTAAGTCTTAAGTGCTTACACAATCTTACCTGGGGCCATTCTGGGCTCACTATGACTCAGATTCAAGCTCTGTCTATTCTCACAATCTCTAAATGATGTTGACTCACTACACATGAAGTTTGGTATGCAATGGACCCCGTTTGCTCTGTTTGAGAAGTCGAAACCTAAGTTCTTGACACTTAAGCCTTAAGTACCGACTCGATCCTACCCAGGACCATTTTGGGCCTACCGTGATTCAGATTTAATCCCCATCTATTTCTACAGTTTTTAAATAATCTAGACTCACTACACGTGAAGTTTGGTACGCAACGGATCCCGTTAGCAAGTTTTAAGAAGTCAAACCCTAAGTAGTTGATACTTAAGCCTTAACTGCTAACTTAATCCTACCCGGGGCCATTCTAGGCCCACCGTGACTCAAATTCAAGCTCTATCTATTCTCACAATCTCTAAATGACCTAAACTCACTACACATGAAAGTTTGGTATGCAACGGACCCCGTTTGCTCAGTTTGAGAAGTTGAAATCTAAGTTCTTAACACTTAAGCCTTAAGTGCCGACTCAATCCTACTTGGGGACATTTCGGGCTTGCCGTGACTTGTATTCAAGCTCCGTCTATTCTCACAATATCTAAATGACCTAGACTTATTACACATGAAATTTGGTATGTAACAGACCCCGTTTGCTCAGTTTGAAGAGTCATAACCTAGGTTTCGTTCGCTATAACCCTTAAGTTTGAACTCTATATCATAAATTATATACAACAGTTAAAATTAAAACTTTGTAAACAGCTTTATACCTCACGATGATCGTATCTACGTCGCAGAGGCCGGTCCTGTGTCATCGTCTCCATCCTACAATTAATATGATACAATTTTAGTTATTGTTTATTGTAAAGAGAATACAATCATAATAAAATGAAAATTTAAAACTTATATTATGTTACCCGAGCTCGGTGCTGCCTATCACGAAACTCTGCCCGCAACTGGTCCCGCAAATAATCAATGCGCTCCTCCATCTCAACACGAACTTCGTCAAGCACCTCAGCTCGAACCTCAGTCTGGACCTCAGCACGAACACTAGCAAGAATCTCTGCCTGAAGCTCAGCTCGGAGCTCCTCCCGAATCTCTGCACGCAATTCCTCACGCACGTCCGCTCTAAATGTGTCCAAGCGCTTAGCTAGGAGTCGCTCAATCTCCGTCTCTGTGCATCTTTGCGATGCTGTACTAGCCGCTGCCGCTACCCGCCTGCCGCACCACGGATCGTGGTATGCCAGAGCCAACGCCGTGCGTGTAGCCATGGCTATCCTGGCCTACGACCTCCGCATAAATCCTGTCCAGGACCTCCGGTAAGTCACGCTCTGCCTCTGGGAGCTCTGCTTGATGTGCCTGGATCCGTGCCATGATGGCTCGAACGTCGGGGTGTGTAGGATTACGTATTCTCTCGAATACGTGAACTCGATCGGTGGGAATCCCCTGTGTCCGCATCTGCACAAAACGTCATTTACATTAACTATCAAAAAATGAAGGATAAACAAATATAAGTTACAGTGAAGTACAACATAACTATATATACCTCATGGAGTATATCCTGAATGTACCTCCCCCCAGTCGTGTGTGGTGCGCCAAGGTTGGCCCGATTGGCTGAGTTCGTAGCCGCCTCAGCCTGCATTCAAATTAGCGGCAATTATCAAAAAGATTTATTAACTTCACAAACACGAAACAAATAAATTCTAAACTAATATTAAATTATACCTGGGCTGAGTCACTCGACCAATATGCTACGAGGTCTGGCCACTGCTCTGGAACCACGCAAGGAGGACATCGCTGTAGGATGTCTGGCGATCCTGCGAAAGGCACGAAATATTTCCTTTTCACGATACACTTGTGGTCTTTCCAAATCTTTCGGCACTTAGCCATACATACAGGCCGAAACTCTGAAGGACAATCAGCCACATTATCCTAATCATACAATTTATGTCATATATTAGCAATGATACTACATAATAATTATTTCAATGGAAACACGTTAACGTAGCTCACCATGACCTCTTGCCATATGCGGTCTAATATCTCGACAGGTACAGCTGCCCAATCCATGTAATTCAACGGTATGAGGCGTCCATCGCGGACCATCACACCCAACTGCCTAATGAGGCGGCTACCCGACTTCCCTACAGGGTGATAGTGGCTAGTAAACTCAACTTGACGAGACTGGCCAGTACCCCAACCCTGTAGAGGAGTGGTGGGCCCTCTCATGGCACGAGAGGCTGCTGTAGTACTCGCAGACCCTGCTAAGTGTGTAAATTATATGTCATACTTTAATCAAAAAATATAAAACTAACCAATATGATCTATCATTTATATAAAAAAAACATATACTTGATGGATTCGAAGAACCTGGGCACGACGTTGGTGGCGGTGTAGCTGCCGCGGCAAAGGTGGTAGATGTGGCAGGTGGTTGAGTAATAGGCGCGGTAGACGTCGAGGCTATCGGAGAGAGTCGTGCTCGTCGAGACGACGATGCATCCCGATGCCCACGGCTGGGAATGGGTATGGGAGGCCAACTGGAACCGGATGGCTCGGTATGGGACATGGGATAAGTACTATCAATAGTGGGTGGCCTGAGAAGTGAACAAGATGAATGCAACGGGGACATGATGGGTGGTACCATTGGTGATGGGGGGTCCTGTCGCTGATGCGTGGGGGCTCTAGGATCTGATCTGGTAGGCGCGTGTGCGGAGGCACGTGGCTGTGGGGTCTGCGGATGAGGTGTGGAGGTATATACCGCGGTGGGTTGAGCAATATCAGGTGCCTGCGTGGGATCAGAGTCAAAATTCATCTGAGTATCCTCTGGAGGCTGAGTGGCATCAATATCTCTCATGCGATCTGCACCAGCTGCATTATCAGCTGTCGCACGTGCACGAGCAGTACGGAGTGCCTCACCCATGGTAAGTGGACGACCTATCTTCCTGCCTCGAGCCATCTATCAAATCCCTAAAGTGTTAATATTTCAACATCAACAAAAAAATATTAACTAACGATGTTCAGCCTACATATGAATGACATTAATTTTTTAAATGACCTATGACTATAAAAATTGAATAGTCAATACCCGATACTGTCATTGGACGTTAAATTTCAATTGTATCTCCTTCAACCGTCTCTCTAACCCAATTTGCATCATGTTCACGAGCTGGGACGATATTGTCACTTAGATTTTGTCGTGCATACCCCTCCACCTCCAAAACGTCGCAATCAACTTCGAATACCCCCCTTCGTGACATTTTGACTGCAACATGCCAATCTAGATCAGTGGGATCCCTCACAAAGTAAACTTGTTCAGCTTGAGATGCTAGAATATATGGTTCATTGTTGATCCGATCTTCCATGTACATTAGGTTGTTAAGGTTGACTAATGTGAATTTATAATCATCGGTTTTCACACCGTGCCGGGGATCTACCCAATCACACTTAAACAGCATAGTTTTGAATTCATTGGTGTATCTAACTTCAATTATATCTATAAGTAACCCATAGTAGAACACAGCTCCTACACGGGGATTACTGTCCTTCCGGCTTTAAAAACTTAGGGTATCAGCGTTGAGCGCTACCCCACAGTTCTGAGTTGCCCGTCTATCGTCCAACTCTTTTGTACGAAACCAAAACCCATTGACATCATATGCTTTATAACAACGTGCCGCTGTAAACGGGCCATTCGATAGAGCATTAATTTCTGTAGAGAAAGCTTCACCACCCCTTCGCATGTTTTGCACCTGAGTAGAAGTTTAGTTATAATTAAGAATACAAATATCCCGCACAAGCGTGTTAACCTAAACTATTTGGAAGATGGGGCCCTTACATGCTCTTTAAACCAGACATGAAATGAATTGAAATGTTCAGTATGGAGTACATGATCCGACACACGCGGTAACCTCTGCCTTAGTTCGATTAAGTGTTTCCTATAAAAATAACAGTGTGAGCAACTTTTTAATTCTAATTGACGTAGACTGATAAATGTGTAGAAATACAGCTGAGATATATTTAGTTTGCGAAATCTTACTCGATGAATGGTCGAAGCGATGCCGTGTTGAACAATACATATCGATGAGCTTGCACCCACGAATTGTTGTCAAGATTGATGAATGTTCCCTCACCTACCGGGCCGTCGTGAACTCGTTGGGGACGAGTTAGTTTCGTTTCAACATGGCCCATATACAAGGCACAGAAATTAGTACATTCTTCCATCAAATACCCCTTAGCCATTGAAGCCTCGGGATGAGCCCTGTTGCGAACATACTGTTTCAAGGTCTTGAGATATCTTTCAATTGGATACATCCATCGAAATTGAACTGGCCCGCCTAACATAGCTTCGTTGGCTAAATGTACTGTGAGGTGCACCATTACGTCAAAAAAAGCAGGTGGAAATATTGTCTCAAGATGACAAAGTGTCAACACAATTCGATCCTTGAGATTCTGTAACTCAGTCGGGTGATAAACTTTCGAACACAGTAGCCGAAAGAAATTACTGAGCTCTATTAATGGTTCAACAACCTTCTTCGACAAGCATCGACGTATAGCAATAGGGATCAATTGTTGCATAAGAATATGACTATCATGGCTTTTTAAACCAGATAGAGTCCTCTCCTGCATGTTAACTCGTCTCGAGATATTAGAACAATACCCATCGGGCACTCGGACACTTTGAAGGACGCTTAGGAACAACTCTTTCTCATCACGACTCATTGTAAATTGTGCTGGTGGTAGATATGCTCTATTTGCTCCTCTCAACTGCAAGTGTAATGGTTGCCGCAATCCCATATCCTCCAAATCACGCCTAGCATTGGCAGTGTCTTTCGATCTTATTTTGTCACCCAATATTGTCCACAATAGGTTGTCACACACATTCTTTTCAATGTGCATGACATCCAAGTTATGCATTACCAAGTTGTCCTTCCAATAGGGTAACTCAAAGAATATGCTTTTTTTCTTCCAACTGTGGGAGCGAGGCTCAATTGGTCTTGGTAATCGGGGCCTTAAGTCAGTAGGCTTATAGACAGTCCGTATACCATCTGCCTCAAGTTGGGTTAACAATTCATGCCCGGTTAATCTCTGTGGGGCTAAACCAAACTCACGATTCCCATCAAACGCAGTTCTGTTCCTCCTGAACCTATATGTGCTGGGCAGGAATCGTCTATGACCCCTGTAGCTAAACTTTTTACCATGACGTAACCACCGTGACTGTGTGCTCTTATTGCAAGGAGGACAAGCGAACTTCCCTTTTGTACTCCAACCGGATAAGTTGCCATATGCTGGGAAGTCATTAAGCGTCCACAACAAGCCTGCACGAAGGTTGAACATTTCATTGGACGCAGTATCAAAAGCCATCACACCTTCAGTCCACAATTCCTTCAACTCTTCTATCAACGGTTGCAAGTAAACATCGATTTTATCTCCCGGCCCCTTCGGCCCATCAATTAGAGTTGATAGAATTAGAAATGGTTGCTTCATGCACAGCCACGGCGAAAGGTTATAAGGAATAAGGACAACAGGCCATGTACTATATGAAACATTCATCGCTCGAAAAGGATTTACCCCATCTGCTGCCAAACCGAGCCGGACGTTTCGACAATCCGAGGAGAAATCCAGATGCCGCTGATCAAAATCTTTCCATGCGGGGGAGTCAGATGGATGCATCATTTTTGCATTATCATGACTGTTTTCTGCATGCCATCTCATTAAATTAGCCGTCTTTGATGATATAAACAACTTCTTCAACCTCGGCTTTAAAGGAAAGTATCGAACTTGCTTTGCAGCGACTGGTTTTACACATTTTCTCTGTCGAATATTGGTAATTTGGGCTACAATGCCTTTCTTCCATCTGGAACTGTCGCATACAAGGCATTTGTCAAGGGTTCCATGCTCATTCCGAAACAACATGCAACTATTCGGGCACGCATCCCATGTCTCATATGTGAAACCCAAATCTTCTGTTAACTTACAGGCTTCATAGTAGGACTCACAAACCCTTGCACCGTCCGGCAAGACCTTTCTTAACAACTCTAGTAACATGTCAAACGAGCTATTGGTCCACTGGTTAAGAACTTTCAGATGCAATAACTCAACTATGAAAGACAGTTGACTGTAATTCTGACATCCGGGATATAACTCAGTGTTTGCATCATCTAAAATTTTAAAAAACCTTAATGCATCTTCGTTGGCACCAGACCTCAGATTACACGCCTCTTCCATCTCATCTGTCATAGTACTTGCTTCTGGGGCGGGCATCCCAGCCATGATATCCTGTATCATTTCTAGCATCTGATCACCAGGCACCGCATCATCATATAGATCTGCTCTTTCTTTATCATGCCGCAAAACGTAAGCCTCTCCATGCTTTGTCCAATTTTTATAAGTCTTTAAGAACCTGTGCATCATCAAATGGTCCCTTACCACATCCCGAGTGAAATGATATCGATTGATACACTTTCTACATGGGCAATTAATTGATTGCTGAGCAGTCAACTGGTAGGTGTACGCAATGAAGTCGTTAATCCCTTGGACATATCGAGAGGACAACCTATCTGGCAAGTCAATCCAGCTCTTGTCCATCACTTGAAGCACAACGTTGTCGAACTTACTGAATAGGTAGACGACATATGTTTCAGTAACTTACTAGTTGGTACCTACATGTATGCTCGTTTGTAAAAGAACCTAAATGCTTCTCACTACAAGGTAGTTGGTCCTATCCCATTCAAGAATGTACAATCCACCTTTTACTCAACATGACGTTTGCTCGTTCTATTGTTGGATGAAATTTTGGCAGCATCTCCACGTAGTTCTCCAAGTACACGATATAAAAGCGATGGTTCACGCATTTATGTATGCACCTAGAGAACAACGGGAGTTGTTACACGAAACCTCACCTAACATAGAACTCACATAGTCAGCGTTGAGTACAAGACAAATACTTGCATTCCCAAATTATCTAAACGGGACAATTCAAGAATCGTATATGTCAATTTGCGCATCCACCTAGCGAAAACGAATCAGGCATTAAAAAACCAACATCGTCGCATCAAGGATGACCAAATCGATAGTCATGATACGATTCTCGAACGGGTCTAAGTATATTTTAAAAAATGAATGTATGCATATGCAGAAAGATAAATGTACTATTCAGATTGTAATAGAGGATGTTTGGTATGCTGAGTTACCAATTGTTTTGATAATTCAACTATAAAAGATAGAATTTCAAATATTTAATATCGAATTTAGATATTCCGTATTCGTAAAAAGATATCTATGCACTTACATAAAGATAACACCTATAATTTTTTAAAATGAATGCAAGGACATTGCATGAAGGTAATACCTGCAAGTTTCAAATTATGCTTTTCTAATCACTTGTATTCTCATTCACCATTATTAAATTTCATTAATTTTATATGAACCAACGTGTACTTTCATGGATTTCAAAACATAACTTATTTCGAGCGAATTACAACAAAAGTTAAGGTCGAGTTTAGTAATGTTTTTGTTTTCCGTTTTTCTGTTATATTTTCAAAATGTTGTAAACTGTTAACAGAAATATGTTTGCTAAATCTGTTTACGTTTTTGTTGTTTCCAAAAAAATAAAAATTTAAACAGAAAAACGTAAACAAAAAATGGTATTTTCACTCTGTTTTTTCTATTACAAACATTTTGTTAATTCTAATACTTTGTCCATTTTTGTTACATCATATTAAAATAAATTAGTTTATTCAAATATTTTATTAAATTAAAAATATTTTTAATATATAACATAATTAAATTAAATTAATATGTAACAAATATTATTAATTTATTTCTAATAAATAATTAAATTACATAAGTTAATTTAACTAACAGGAAATATATATTATTAAATAATAAAATATAATAGATTAATTAAATTAAATTAAATTAAATTAATATAAATATATTTTACTAAA
The DNA here is from genome assembly GCA_019916065.1 of Vitellaria paradoxa. Lineage (NCBI taxonomy): Eukaryota > Viridiplantae > Streptophyta > Magnoliopsida > Ericales > Sapotaceae > Vitellaria > Vitellaria paradoxa. The sequence continues at coordinate 56,013,099 of CM034235.1, read as the reverse complement.
TTATTTTTAATAAATATTATAATAACCTAAGTTAATTTAATTTAATTTGATAATAAATTTAAAATAATTAATTTTCCTAACAAGGGTATTATATTTTATTAGATTATTTTTAATAAATATCATAATTACTTTAAATTAATTTAATAACTATTTTACTTTACATATTTATTTAATATGAATTATATTTTATTCAATTATTTTGTAAGTAATATAATTAATATATTTTATATTTTCTGGAAAAAATAATATAATATTTATATTTTATTCACTTATTTTTAGTAAATATAATTATTTTATTCAGGTTTATTCCCGACCGCTTGAAGCGGTCGTGATTTCTCAATTAAGCGGTTGAGAGCTTTGGTTTTCTTGACTGCCTTCTGGCGGTTGTCTGCTGGATGAGTCGAGAATACCTCCCTCTGTAGTAGTGAATAAAACAGGATGCTTTTAAAAAATGTCTATCTCATAAACGAAGATTCAACGGCTAATATTGAGCTTTATTTTTCAACGAATAACTGAGATCTTTTATTGATTGGTATCAATTAAAAATTGGAGAAAACTCACACTAATCTACGTTGGTATGTAGTCACCTTAGTGCAATATCTAGATAAATTAAGCCAAACAAAGGAAACAAACTAGAAAAGACAATGATATTCCAAGAAAAGATGAATCCCAATACATGGAGTTGCTCCATTCTTGGTGATCAAAGCAATGAAAAATTTTCAAATCTAGCTACTGAATTTCTAATCCAAAGTTGGACAACTTAATCTACCTAGAGTTCTTTGCACCATTATAGTGTATTTGACCAACCTCTTTACTATCATGACCATAACTATAATCTATATAATAAAACACATCCGTTTGATGGGACATGTGTGCGTGGCAGCATTTGGGGAGGGTGGGTTTACTAGGAGGAGAGAGAGATAGAGAGGGAAAGAAGGGGCGGGAGGGTGGGTTTGCTGGGGGAGAGAGAGAGAGAGAGAGAGAGAGAAAAGGAGGGTTGGGATTCAGAGGAAGAGAAAGCGAGGGGGAGGGGCACAGAGAATGAGAGGGGGAGGTTGGGAGAGTTATTTTTTTTAAAGATAAGTTGAATTTTTTTTAAATAAAAATAATTAATTTATTATATAATAATTAATAATTAAATTTAAATACATATATTTTTATATTTTTTTTACATTATTTGTGTCATATATATAATAAATAAATTAGAGCATCTGAATTTGATATATTTTTAACCGTTAACTTTATTTAATTGTCAGAATTATTTTTTCTATCTACTTTAATTGTCATTTTTGTCACTTTACATACAAAAAATACTTTTTTATTTTTTCATATTTTATTAAATATTTTTTTTTATAAATGTTTTAAAAATACTTATTATATTTATATAATAAAATACAACAGTCAATGTGACAAAAGTTAACTAAGTTTTTTTTTTATTTTAAAAAAATAATATTTAAAATTTAATTTTAAAGTACTCAAATTAAAAATTAAAAATAATATTCTTTAAAATTTTAATTTTAAACAATAAATATTTAAATTAAAATTTTAATATTTTTTGATGGGAAAAGTTCAATTTTAAAGCACTGAAAACTTAAAATTTTAAACACATACATTTTTACACTCTTTGTGTTAGAATTTGAGATATTTGAGATAAAAAAAGCTAAAAAATTTAATTTTGAGATATTTTTAACTATTAAATTTAGTCAATGGTCATTATTATGTTGTTATTTTTTTACAATTCAGTTGTCTTTTCGATTACTTTACCTGAAAACACAATCTTTTCTTTTTTTCATATTTTGTTAAATATTTTTTCTATTACATTTATTGGTGATAAATAATAAAATTTTATATGTTTATTAAAGACAATATAGATTATTTTTATGTAGGTTTGTATTACAAATTTATATTTGAGCTATTTGTAGACCAAATTATATTTTTGTTTCTTTAGGCACAGGTAATTTCTACATTTGAAAAAAAAATAAATTTTAGTAAAAACAAGACGAAAAAACTTAAAAAATTTTTAAAATAAAAAAAACTCTAAGACCAAATTAAGAAATAGGTAGTCCGTGCTTTGCACGGATATTTGCTAGTACTCTTATGTTGTGTCTGGATTAAACAAGTTGTTAAATTAAGGGCCAAGGGAAAAAAATAAAAATTTCTAAATTTCGTATCCAGTTTGAATTGACTTGAATATTGTGTTAGACAGGATATAATTAAAATTGTATCTAATATTTTTCGCTACCATAAGTGAGAACTATTAATTAAAACTCAAAGGTACTGTGCACTCATTTTTATGGATTAAAAAAAAAAAAACACATCACATAAGCTCAACTAAGATATTTGTATATAAGATGATAGAAATCTGGCTTTCCATCAAAGCCGACCGCTTAGAAGTGATTGACCGTTGGTTCAGTCTCCTTTCCCCTCTTGTCTAGTAATGGGTGTAATTAAAATTAGGCATCCACAGTTTTCCTAAAGTAGTAAAAAAAAAAAAAACGAAAAAAAAAACAATGATCTGTTTTAAAATCTAGCTTTTTAGTCCAAGAATTTAATCCTATGTGCTGAAAGGAATTAAATCCATATCCATAACAGTCGATCGGCACCTTTACATTGAATTAATTTTGTCATGTCCTCTTTTGATTGCTAGAACTGTGACTTAACATCAATCATTGGGGTCTACTATTGTCAAAAGATGACGAGTGACGATGTCCTGATAATGATATGTAAAATTTACCCAACTGAAGATTTATAAATTCTTAGAACCCATTTCAAGTGAAAAGAGAACAAATAGGTATGTGAAATTTACCCACACTTAAGTCAGGCTCTGCTATATTTAAAACACCAAGCCACAAATATCACTGTATATGTTATATTTTTTTTTGGTTCTCTCTCTCAATAAGCTAGCATAGATCAAATCAATATTAGTTTATTCAGGGGTGAATAAGTAGGGCTATTCCAAACTGTTTTATGCTTGGTAGAGAAGATGCAAATGTGAAGTGCTTTTGGAAAGATATGATTCCCTCCCTCTACCATAATCCCAAGCACTACTGCTAACCATACACTTGCTGGCCAACATTAGTGGTAGAGTACCTCTCAGCACCCATGATGGAATCTATCTCCATTGATCAACCTTTATGACAAAAAAAAAAAATTAATAAAGTAAAATGGAAGATGTAATTGTTTGAAAACCCTTCATAGACAATTCAATAAGAACGCAATTTCTTGTAAGGAAAGGATTCCTAAAAAGCAGAGTAAAAGTTGGAGCACTGTAAAATAGATAATCTAGACAAAACTTCATAAGACCATGAAATGAGGGGTGGTGAAAATCCATAAAATCCCCCACACATATTAGGATAATAGTAGGAAGAAACCATCAGAGCATGACTCACATAAGAAATTTATTTCAATAAAAAGTCAATCAAACACTACAAAACTTTTGGTTTATAAAAGAAGTCCAAGTCTGCTACAAATCACGTTGATGGGGACTAGTAACTTATGTGGTTGAAAACAACCATCATTATTTAATCATTATTTTGTCATAAAAGTTGTTTGAATCACACATGCATTGTTAATGATTTTTTCATCCTCAGTTATCCAACGGATGATTTACTCATCCTCACTAATCCAACGTCATCCCATTTTCAGACCATCAAAAAGGCCTTAATGGAGTTCCATATTTTTTACTTAATAATTCGGAAAGTAACACATATATCACTGGTCTTCAAGAAGCTAAGTTGCACTTGTGCTCTGTCTTGGGATTTCAACTTAGAGTGCTCCTAGGTAAATACTGGGAATGCCCTTATCTCAACTAAATAAAAATTTGAAGTCTACAAATAACTTCTTAACAAAACACTCACTTGGATTAAAAGCAAGATCACTAAATCCTTATGTTATGTCGTCATATTTCCAGTGATTAAACCCATTCTCTTTAGCATACAAAATTATTGACGCATTCACTTTATATTTCCAAAGCACGATTGCACTAAAATTAAACAAATTCTTAAGATTTTTGTGGTCTAATGTTGAGCAATAGCTAAAGAAAACTAGGAGTAAAGTGGCTTGGGATACTATATGATGTTCTAAAAATTAGGGAGGCATTGGACCCAGAAGAATAAAAGACTAGAATAAGGCTGCAATGTTAAGGCACCTGTGGGTTATTTGCACAAATAAAGCTTCACTCTGGGTGTAATGGCACTCCAAGCACTAGCTAAAAGAGAGAAATCTATGGCTATTAAGATTCCAAATGATTGCTCCTAGATATGGATGGAGATTTTGGCATTTAAAACTCAAAATCATTTAAGATTTTCCAAGAAGAATCCCTAAGTTTTTTGCATAATAGGGGTAGGTTTTGGGGTCGGTTTGAGAAGGGCTTGGTTAGCAACTAAGTTGTGTTCCACACAAAGCATTTAAGGAGAGTGGAATCATCGCCCATTTCAAAAGAAAGCACTTTTCTACCATAGAGGCATATCAACCAAAAAGGCAAAAGTTTGAAGTCCTAGAGCTTACCGTAGGGAACGTGTTGCTGGTGTAGGAAATTAACTTGCAAGTTTTTTCAACAGCACCATCACCGATCGTCACGCTGTGCGACGTCGAAAAAATTCAAACCCATTTTCTGAATTTGGTCGATTATGTTCTCAGCCTACAAATTCCGGCAAAAAAAAAAAATGGTATCAACTAAAATTGAAGAGAAAGAGAGAAATCGGGCAGCGGCAGGAAACGTGGGTGCAGAGAGGGAGGAATGGAGGGGGGAGAGATAGAGAGAGAGAGAGACCTGAGCAACCGGCGACGGCGACGGCAACGGCGATCGGCGCTTGAGAAGAACAGAGCTTTGAGGAAGGAAGGGGCGTTGGGCTGTTGCGCGAAGAGAGAGAGAAGTGTGGGAGCAGCAGCGGGAAGTGTAAGCGCAGAGGAGCGGGAAATGGATTTTTTCTCGACCGCCTGGTAGCGGCCGCCCGCGTCCAACAAGCGGTCGATGGCTCTTGTTTTGTCGACCGCCTCAACAACGGTCGACCGACTCCCAGTCGTGTTTCCCCGATTCTGTAGTAGTGAAGTTACCTGCTATACTTTAAAATAAATTTCAGTTGGATCTAAAATTAGATTATAAAATAACCATTTTACCCCTAACTCTATTTTTTAAGTCAAATATATATTTTAGATATTTTAAAAAATTAAAAAATATTTATTGACATATTTGTTAATAATTTAAGAAAATTAACTCAATTTAAACTTAAATTATAAAATAATTGTTTTACCCATGTACCCCTTTTTTTTACTCAAATTGGCGTTTTGAAAATAAAATTTATTTTTATAATTTTTAAAAAATTAATGTTAGTAGTTTTATTATGTTTCAATTTATTTCATTATATTTAAAAAATGTGATCAAATTATGAAAATTTGAATGTTTATTCTATCCCCATTATTTTCATGTTGGCAATCAAACAAAGAAATGGATTGAACATTTCATTCCATTTTCACTCTTATTCTATTCCCACTTCTTACTCCATTCTATTCCATTTCATTTTTACAGACTAAACATAACTTCATTGCTAGGTGTCTCACTTATAATAATCATGAACGGGAAATCGCAAGCACCATTTATATATATATCCTACTTGTATAGTCAGTGCAAAATAGATATTTTCTAGTCAAGTATCAACATTAAATCTTGTGGGCCTATGATCAATAGAAATTTGATTTTGACACCAATGATGGTAAAATTTTGGTGATCTTGGATTCGAATTTCTCAATGGATGATCCGTTAGAAATAATAAAATTTATTCGCTTGAAACACCGGTGTAATTAATACTTGTCAAAAATATTTTGATAATCAAGTCAATGAAAGTCAAAGTAAATTTTAACAGAATAACGACAAAGTAAAAAAAAAAGCACACCTATAGAGTGGTTCCCTCTCCTACTTATAAGAGAACCTTGTCGATTTCAAGATAAAAACAAACAAAGATTTCTCCTTGATTCATGTACTTTCTCTTTTCGAATAAAGACAATGCGAGATTTGTATCGATGCGGAATCAATTATCATGGCGCAGATCTCAGAATTGTGGTCGTGGGCGTTTCATACATTTGCTCATGCGCGACGTGGCACTTAGTAGCTTGGATGACGGAGCTCGACGCCAGCCAATCCGACCTCTTGAGCTCGGAAGGTTGGCTTGGGAGACCACCTCGCCTTTCAGCAGGTATCTCCCGATACTTCACTGCGGGGTGTTTTTGTCATTCCGATAAAGGTCAGATATTCCCCTCATCACACACACAATAATTATTGAAGAAGATTGATCCAAAATTAATCAGCATGGCGCACGTGGAGGGACGTCGTACCTCGACCCAATGTGTTCCCTAATACAAGCACTGATATACACTGATATACTGCAGTTACTATTACAGTTATTGCATAATCTCTCTCTCTCTCTCTCTCTCTAGCTAGGTACGTGGTCTCACACAACAGCCAGCATCTCAATGGAAAATGATAATGAATTAACTACCCAAAAAAAAATGATAATGAATTAAGTGATTTTAATCCAATACTACAAAAATTTATAAACATCACAGCTTTTAAGCGTGATGTTTCATTTTCTATTTCAGTCACAAAAGTGTGATTAATCTAGGTGAGATTGCAAGTTACCTCTTTTCAATCACAACTTATAACCGTGACTGAAAACTTACAACAATCATACACTAAAAGCGTAATCTTTTATGGTAAAAACTGAGATGAAAAGAAATATCTTGTGATCTTATGAATTTTGATCTCACTTTTTTTGAAAAAACGTGATCAAATATAAACAAATAATCACGCTGAAAAAATAGATTAATTTTAAAAATAATAAAAATCTACATGGCAGCCTGCTATTATACCATCATGGCGCTGCTTAGCGCCTTGTTATTATAGCAACCTTATATATTTGATATTTTTTTATTTCTATTGAGAATAGAACTCATGTCATTCATCTGAAAGTTAAGGTAGTAAACCACTAGTCCAAGCAATTATTTACATATACATTTTACATATTGATATATATAAACAAATTTTTCACTTTTGGGCTTACTAAAAATAATAAAATTATATTATTTTAATTTAATTATTTTAAGTTTTTTACAATAATTTATTATGACTTTTATCAACCAATTAGTAGATAAAAGTTACACTTTTCCTGATCAATTAGTCGGAAAAATGATAAAAAAATTTACTTTTATTTAATTATTTTAACTTTTTTGCAATAATTTAAAATCATAACCAATATATAAAACCATGCGAATACTTAATAAATAATTTATGAATATCTATCATATTTAATTAAAAATGATCTTAAATCTTTTTCTTATTTTCCTTTAATCATTTTGTGTAGCATATATTTAATTAGGGGTGATACCGGTCCGGTTTGGTTCAGTTTTGGGCTATTTATGGGACCGAACCGGATTTTTGGTTTGAAATTTTTTAAAACTTGAACCGATTGATATAATTTGATTTTGATTCAATCGATTTCGGTCTGGTTTTCATTCGGTTCCGGTTTCAATCCGATTTCCATTGTAGGCTACAATTTTGAACCAAATCCAATATAAAAAAATTCAATTCTAGCCCAATATATTAAAAAACTTATAAAAATTACATTAATGTGGCTTTCAAGCCTATTACGAACTCAAAAAATATTTTCACCTCTAGTTTTCCAATCATGGCCCAGTTTCCTCTACTGTGGCATTGTAAGCAATTGGTGGGTGTTGTCCAATGGTAAATTCATCACTTGAAAACTTTGGAATCTTGAGTTCAAGTCCCAACCACTACATTTTGTTACACACTTGTATTATAACCGGTTCGGTCCGATCCAATTCGGTTTTAAAGTCCTCAAAAGCGGAAACCAAACCAGTTTCAAAAAATTAAAATTTTTTAAACCGAAACCAAACCAAAATTTAAAAGATCAGTTTACAAAATGCGGTTCGGTACGATTTTTTCGGTCGGTCCGATTTTTTTATTTTTTATAACACCCCTATATTTAATCATGACTCACCATTTATAATAGTTTTTTTCATTCTGTATTATATTTTTAAAATTAATTAGGTCATGTTTAGTTTTAGTTTTAAAAAATTATTGTTCAAAACAAAATTTTTGAAAACTATTTTAAAAATTGATTTGTAATATAAAAAATATATTCAATGATTACATTCAAAAATTAGTTCCAAAAAGACAAAAAAATGAAAATTTTTATTATTTTTATTTCTAAATTTTTATCAATTCCAACAAAATATAAAATAATGTCACCTTTAATATAATTAATTTTAAAGATACACTAAACATTTATTAGATATTAAATATTAAATATTAAATATTCGCCTCTTTATAAGTAAATAAAAGTTACATTTTTCCTGATCAATTGGCCGGGAAAATGATAAAAATTTTACTTTTATTTAATTATTTTATCTTTTTGCAATAATTTAAAACCATAACCAATATATAAAACCATGCGAATACTTAATAAATAATTTATTAATATCTATCATATTTAATTAAAAATGATCTTAAATCTTTTTCTTATTTTCCTTTAATCATTTTGTGTAGCATATATTTAAGTAGGGGTGATACCGGTCCGGTTTGGTTCAATTTTCGGCTATTTATGGGATCGGACCGGATTTTCGATTTGAAATTTTTTAAAACTGGAACCGATTGATATAATTCGGTTTTGGTTCAATCGGTTTCGGTCCGATTTTCATTCGGTTCTGGTTTCAATTCGGTTTCCACTGTAGGCTACAATTTTGAGCAAAGCCCAATATAAAAAAATTCAATTCTGGCCCAATATATTAAAAAACTTATAAAAATTATATTAATGTGGCTTTCAAGCCTATTACGAACTCAAAAAATATTTTCACCTCTAGTCTAATTTCTAGTCATGGCCCAATTTCCTCCACTGTAGCATTGTAAGCAATTGGTGGGTGTTACCCAGTGGTAAAGTCATCATTTGAAAACTTTGAGATCTTGAGTTCGAGTCCCAACCACTACATTTTGCTACACACTTGTATTATAACCAGTTTGGTCCATTCCAATTCGATTTTAAAGCCCTCAAAATCGGAAATCAAACCAGTTTCAAAAAATTAAAATTTTTTAAACCGAAACCAAACCAAAATTTAAAAAATCGGTTTACAAAATGCGGTTCAGTCTGATTTTTTCGGTCAGTCCGATTTTTCAATTTTTTATAACACCCCTATATTTAATCATGACTCACTATTTATAATAGATTTTTTTCATTCTGTATTATATTTTTAAAATTAATTAGGTCATGTTTAGTTTTAGTTTTAAAAAATTATTGTTCAAAACAAAATTTTTGAAAACTATTTTAAAAATTGATTTGTAATACAAAAAATATTTTCAATGATTATATTCAAAAATTAGTTCCAAAAAGACAAAAAAATGAAAATTTTTATTATTTTTATTTCTAAATTTTTATCAATTCCAACAAAATATAAAATAATGTCACCTTTAATATAATTAGTTTTAAAGATACACTAAACATTTATTAGATATTAAATATTAAATATTCGCCTCGTTATAAATCATACAAATTATGAAAACTATTCTCATATATTTACTGAAAAAATAATGATTATACATTTACCATTATTTAAATTTAATTTGGTAAATTTAGTTTTAATATTAATTTAAGAATATTTTTGTTTATTGATCTATGATTGTAGTTTTTGTAGCATATTCAATTAATTAAAATTAATAAATAAATGTTATAATAAAATTTATGAAATCTAATTTAAATTATATAAAGTGATAAATAAAGTTGTTTGAGAGAGATATAGAGAAAAAAATAACAATATTATCTCTCATTCTTATAATTATCTTACTTTTTTTAAGATATAATTTTTCTCACTTTTTGATCTCAGTTTTTTCTAGAAATGTTTTCACAGATCTTTTATCTCGGTTTTTTTTAGAGATGGTTTTCACTTATCTTTTATCTCACTTTAAATACAATAACAATTTTAACAAAAGTGAGATAAAAAGTATTAAAAGTTGGCCAAGTACAGTATTTGGAATATTGCTATAAATAGAAAACACCAAGGTCTAGCAAGTGCAAATATTTAGCACTAATGAGCGTGGTCTTTAATTCAGTGGTTAAGAGCCTTTCCTGCCCGCTCATGACTCGAGTTCGAGTCTTCCCCTTCCCCTTAAAAAAAAAAAAAAATTCACCTTTCAAAAAAAAAAAAAAATATTTAGCACTAATCGTATATAGCACGAAAAATTCAGTTTTGATGGCCTCTCTTAACCTTGTTGCTGCATCCCATTCTTGTGCTTTCACTAAGTTTGTATTGCCCCTAAGAAACCTCTCACTTCGATTACCGGGCAGTGGTCGAGTCTCAAGAACTGTCCAGTGCATGACTGCCACTTTTGGCAAACCAGGAGAACAAACCATTGTTAGGAAATCAGCAAACTACAAGCCCCCCATATGGGAATACGATTATATACAGTCACTTACAAGTAATTATGCGGTACGTACTCGTGCTTATTTAGTTGCGTTTGAATTTGTATATTTGAAATCAAATGATTCGATGTTATTTATTTAATTAAGTAGGATTGGGTTGGTCAGAGCTAGCAGCTTCTTTCAAAGTGTTACAAATTCGGAGTCCCCAACACGATAAGTGCACTAAGTATAGATGGTAGGACAGATCTCTTTGACTTGTTAAATCGTAATAAGTTTTTAAGTGTAAGTTTGAAATCCGCTACTGCACAAGTCCATGATTTTTTGCCGCATGTGTTATGGTGTTAGTGCATGTGATACCAATTAAAATTTTTTGCTGGAGTTGATTTAATTAAAAATCTCCTTTGCTGGATAGCCTTTTTATTTTAAGTAGAACTGCTCAAATTCAACTTTGTTAGTTTTACGTATTTAATTCGTTTAAAATGATGAATTGGAAATCACTAAATAAAAATTCCTACTTTAAATATTCTCTAATAGAACAATATTCTTTAATTAAAATTTTTTGTGATAAAGCGCTATTAAAATGACGTCACAATAGTACTTATGTAATAAAAATTATTTTAATCAGTTATTATTTTTAAGATAAAAAGTCTTTAAATTAGTTATCACATGATGCTAATTTTACAAAACTTCTGGTGGCGCAAAGCGCTACTTTTTTTTTTTAAATATTTTGGCTCTACTGCTTTATAGTAATAACTATTTAAAATATTTCCTGGATATGTTTAATTTTATATAAATTAGGTCCCATTTGACAGCACACAAAAGTACAAAAATTTATCAAAAGTTACAAGTTGAGGTTTCATTAGTGAAATCTCAACTTTTACCACTTTTTTAATCTGCTACAGTAATTTGTTCCGCTCAAATGAAATCTCAATTTTTTTTTCCTGTGTGGAATTCATTATGTGTGAAATCTCAGTAGTTGAGATTAATTACACAATCGTATCGTTAAAATTAGTGTCTAGTATTTTCGACCAAAAAAAAATTGTCATTAAATGGATCCATTTTTTTTTTTTCTGAAACTGATTTAAATGGATCCAATTACATTGTCATATATATTAAGGTCTTATTTGAAGTTAAAGAAAAAAATATAAAATTCTACAAATCTCTACAAACACGAATTATGAGACTGTAAAATTTAAATTTTTTATTCACTACATAAAATATGAAACATTAACATTTATAAATGTTTACAACTCCTAACATACCTTAATTTGGTATTGTGCTCATCAATTTTTTTTTAGGGGGGGGGGGTAAAATTAGCGATAGAAAGGAGTTTGATATATAGTCATATCAACCGGGACTGCACCCATCATTTTTACTGTAAATTCCCTATGAAAGGGGCAAATTAACATTATAATAAGCAGTTGTGCAAAAGGTGCATACAGTTAATTGATTGAGGAAAAAAATGATATTTTTGTAATAAAATAATTAGCTTTTAATTAAGAGTAATTATGGTAATGCAATAAAAATTGTGGATACAATTTAAAGGAAAAAAAATAATTGAGAAACTATTCTAGCTTGGACAATGAACTGCCTTTTTCACTAGTAGAAACTGTGGAACTAGCGACCGCCTAAGACGGTCGCTAAATGTGCAATAGCGGTCGCTAAAAGTATTAGCGACGGCTTAGCGATCGCGTCAAACGAGTCGCATTTGCTTCGTCGCTAAAAATATTTAGCGACCGCTCGGACGGTCGCTAAATTATTTGCGACCGCTCCTGCGACCGCTCGAGTTTAGACGTAGGGATATTAGTGACCGCTCATAACGGTCGCTAATACTGAAAAAGCGGTCGCTGTTTGTTTGGCGCGAATATGGCGCGAATCATTAGCGACCGTAGGTAACGGTCGCTAAATAGTGAATAGCGGTCGCACTAAGTTTCGCGCGGGAGCCATGACCATTTACATTAGCGACCCGATATGGACTATTAGCGCCCGCCACAGACGGTCGCTAATTATAAGTGATTTTTTTTTTTTAAAGATTTAAATTATTTAAAAATCTCAATAATTATAATTTAAATTTTGTTATAATAAGATCTCAATAATTTGTTTTACAAATCAAATTATTTAAAAAATAATTTAATAATAATTTATTTTTTATTTATAATGATTATTTATTTAATAGTTATTAATTATTTATAATAACTATTATATTTAATTACTTATCTATAAATATTTATATTAAATTTAATTTATTAAATTGCACATAGAATTAATGAAATTTTTCATAAAATTAGTAAAAAAAAAAAAAACGTATCTCCTAATTATGATTATATATACAAACACAATATCAAATTAGATTACAATTAAAATAAAATTTTATTATATACAAATGTTCAAAATACAAAAACAAAAATATATATAAATTTACTGATCAAAATATATACAAATAGATCCTAATCAGTCCAGGAGGGCCATCCGCCATCATCCGGGTCCTACAATGAAATAATAATGAAATTAGAACGTGATAATTAAGAAGACATGAATAAATAAATTTATATAATTTTAATGAGTAATAGTAACGAGAAATAAAATTTTTAACCTGAGGAGGAGGAGGTGGATGGCTCTGACTCTGAGAGAGGCGCCTCTCCATCTCAGCCATCATCTCGGCCCGAAGTGCTGCCTCTCGCGCGTCCATCTCAGCTCGAAAGGTCTGCAGCAGATCTTGATCGCGACGTCTAGCCTGAGAAGATGATCCTGCTCGTGCAACGGATCGGCGTGGAATACCTGCGCCCCACGTAAGCGTGTATCCATGACCATCGCGTCCGATAATGGAGAAAAATATCTCGTCCCTCCTCTCTTCGGACTCCCTCTCATCTGGCGACAGCTCGTCTAAACGTGCATTAAACTGCGCCTAATGCAAACAAGCCAAAATAGAAAAAATAAGATAACTAACTATATTATCTAAAGAAAAAATTAAATTATAAATTATATGTTGATTGGACAAAATATTAAAATTTGTTACCTGTATAGCCTGAACCTCCGGCGAATCAGTACGTCGAGTCGCCAACCACATGGACATCCGATCTGTCCTCAGGCCCTCCTCTGTCCTCTGTTGAAAGGTAAATTATATGTTAATAATTTACTATCATTAAAAAAGATAAATAAAAAAGTTGCTATTAGCGTGATAAGCTCATGTTTTTACCTCGTGGCGAACCTGAGAAAAGTGTCGAGTCCCCTCCTTGTGCCCTGGCCCCTGCAATCCTCGATTTCGCGAGTTCCTTTGGGCCTCCGCCTATTTTAAGTTTTTTTCGATTACTTTTTGTAATTTACGCTTGATAACGTCAAAACTTAAGGAAAAATAATTAACTCGCAATCTACTCACCTGTGCCTCGGGACTCGACCAATACCTGACGAGCTCAGCCCACTGGTGGGGAAGAACGCCCGGTGGGACCCGCTGGAGGATGTCAGGGTCATTCTCATGACCTTTCCAGTATTTATCTTTAATCTTATTTTTATGATCATTCCACATCTTCCGACACTTAGCGAACATAACGTCCCGGAAGTCTGGAGGAACATCAACTACATTGGCCTAAAAATGACAAATTGTAGAATATTATTTGTTACAAGTTTCAGCACATAAACCACGTACAATTAGATAAATAAAATTTTCATACCTGTACCTCGGTCCATAGACCCTCGAACGTAGAATCTGGAAAACGATCCCACTCGAGGGTGGTCAACGGGAATCTGATCGGATTCCGGACCAAATGTCCGAGCTGTGAAATCAAAGACCGTCCATCCTTCCCAACCGGATGGGGCGTGTCATCCCACTGAACGGTCATCCACTGAGATCCACAGTTCCACTGCGGCAATCCCTTCGAGGGCCCTCTACCGGACCTCGAAAGCCTGCTCGGAGTGGGAGAATCTGTTTCAAACAAATTGTTACATGATAAAACAACAGAATATACCTACTGTTGTTGGATAAGATACATTCTGAAATTAAAGAACTTTACCTGCATCTGTGTCAGTCACTGAAGGACGCGTGGACATAGGGGGTGAAGGTGGGACAGCATCTGCTGAGCTACTCCCGGCACAGGATAGCCCCAGACGCTCAGCCATCGTCCTAGGACCAGTCCTCTTCCTAGAACGTCCGAACATGGCTCCCTAACTGTTCACAATTTAAACTTATTATAATTTCAAATACAAAGAAAAAAAAATTTTAAATTACCGTGTATTAAGTATGTAAATCAACCGTATCTCCTTCGACCGTGTCCCTAACCCAATTAACATCTTCATCACGTTGGACAATTGCATCTTGGTCAAGAGCTTGTTGGGCGAATGGATCAATATCTGGCTCATCGCAGTCGATTTGGTATACCTCTCTCCTTGACATTTTAACTGCAACTTGCCAGTTGGGATCAGCTCGATCGCCAACATAGTAAACTTGCTCTGCCATGGATGCCAGTATGTATGGTTCAGCTTCTATTTGTACATCTCGATGTAACAAATTGTTTAAATTGACCAATTTAAATTGGTACTTATCAGCTTTAACCCCGCGAATTGGATCAGCCCAAACACACTTGAATAATAAATATCTTAAACCACGATTGTAAACGATTTCAATAATGTCATTCAGTTGGCCGTAATAGTAACCACCGTCAATAGATGGACAACCTCCCGTGTATAGTAATACCGGTTAGCACACTTCCTGCAAGGACAACTAATGTACCCACTGGGAAACCCACTGGTGAATGCAATAAACTGATTAATCCCCTCCACATACTCCGAGGACATCCTATTCGGCAAATCAATCCAACTCTTATCCATCTCGCTTAGAGTGTCTGTGGAGTCCCAAGAGGAAAAAAATGTCATTACTATAAAATGTAGTGCCATATGCAAAACACCTAGTCTTAAACTTTACCTCCTCATTACAGGGTGGTTGGTCCTATCCCATTCGAGAATACACGATCCAACTTGCACTCAACAACTCAATGCCGTTGTCCCCTAATTAGATAAAATTTCGGCAGCATGTCCGCGTGGTTCTCCAAGTACACGATACACAGACGACATCAGTCGTACCCTGTGTACGCACCCGAAGAACAATAGGACGTCAACCGAAACTTCATCTAACACAGGACAGTACATGAGTTGTTGAATACAGGATGGATAATTGCATTCCCAAACTGTCCATACTGGACAATTCAAGAATCGCGTACGTCAATCCCCGCACGTTCATCGAAAGGACAACGAACCTGGTCAAAGACCTAATCCGTTACCTAAGGATGACCAAACAGGTGGCGTACGAGATTCTTAAACGGGTCTAAGTTTCACTAATATATGCAAATGAATAAAATAAAGTGGTTCTCAATGTCTATTTGTTTTCTAACTTAGAATAAAGTATTTAGATGTTAGATTGGGCCTAGACAAGATTAGGGGTTTTATTGTAGTTACTAATTGAACTAATTAACTCTTATTAATTAACTACTGCTGCTTGTGTAATTAATTACTATATTATTCGATAAATTACCTAGAAACAATATTATAATATTATTGTTTGACCTAATTTTCTTATCGTATTCGTATTGGATTACACTGGGCCCAAGCAAGATGTTGGATTGGGCCCAGGCAAGATTAGGGGTTTTATTGTAATTACTAATTGAACTAATTAACTCTTACTAATTAACTACTGCTGCTTGTGTAATTAATTACTATATTATTCGGTAAATTACCTAGAAACAATATTATAATATTATTGTTTGACCTAATTTTCTTATCGTATTCGTATTAGATTACACTGGGCCCAAGCAAGATGTTGGATTGGGCCCAGGCAAGATTAGGGGTTTTATTGTAGTTACTAATTGAACTAATTAACTCTTATTAATTAACTACTGCTGTTTGTGTAATTAATTACTATATTATTCGGTAAATTACCTAGAAACAATATTATAATATTATTATTTGACCTAATTTTCGTATCGTATTCGTATTGGATTGGACTGGGCCCAAGAAAGCCCAAGAAAAATGTTGGATTGGACCCAAGCAAGATTAGGGGTTTTCTTCTAATTAGAATTAATTGGAGTTAATTATTGTTATTCAAAAAAATAACACTTCAATACATTATACGAAGATCAAATATACAACAAATAAAATAATACGATACAAATTAAATAAATTAACAATAGATATTACGAACAATTCAATATTTACTCATTATAACATAAATTAAACTATGATTTCAAATAATAAAAGTATTTTCAATCATTTGGGTAACCAGCCATTACAATATTAATTGAAACAATCTAATTTAACCTAAATTAATTATATTATCAATATTCTAATTCGTTATTTAATATTTTAACTAATATAAATATTTAATGAACCTAAAAATTGTAATTTAATATTATTATTTACCTAATCTAACTATTTTTAGTATTATTGTTTAATTCAAAATACATTATTGTTTAAGTATGATATTTACATTCATGAAAATGTTATAAAATAAGAGAATTTACATACAAGTGAAAATTATTATTAATTTTTTTTTTTTGTCTTATGCATCGATTCTTATTTAAAAGTATTCTTTTTATGAAAAAAAGTAATATGTTTAAAAGTTTACAAACTTTATTGTATTTAATTTATTAAAAAATCTATCAACTTTTACTAACTTTTTATACTTTTTTCAAACTATATATTATTTTTACATTAAACTATATATTAATTCTCATATTTTTAGTAGTATTATCTAACATTATAAATATCATAATATAATTTAATTTCCGTAAGGTAAGTTAATCAATTTATTTATAAAAATTACCATATTGAGTGAAGATGTTAGCATTGCTTCAAAAACTCTCTCTACCCTTTGTCATTTTTTGTTTTTATAAAATTACAAAGTTAATTTCATAGTGAAGAACAATTAAAATTTGTTTTCACTCTCGTTTTTCTTTTCTATTATAAATATTTTATTAATTTCAATACTTAATCTATTTTTGTTGCATCACATAAAAAATGAATTATTTTATTCAAAGATTTTATTAAACTAAAATTATTTTTGATAATTTTTTTTATAAGTTTATTATTGTTAAGTGTCGTTTTAAGAATTGGTTAGTTATAGTCAAGTTGATAGGTAGAGTTGAATATATATATATATATATATATATATATATATATATATATAGCGGGAGACAAATTTTTTAGTAATTTTTACTTTTTTTGACATTTGGTAACTCCTTAAAAGTTACTAAAAAATTTTAAAATTTTTTTCAACATTTTTACTAAATAATTAAAAGCTTTCAAAGAATTCTTATTTTTTACATACATAAAAAATGATATTTATGTATGTAAATTTTTTATTAAAAAAATTTATATTATAATTTGATTCCTCTAAAATTTTTAAAAATAATTAGTCTTATTAGAAAAAAAAAAAACTAATATTGGTATATATAAATTTTGAATTAAAAAAATTTAAGTTATAAATCAATCTCTTTAAAATTTAGTCAATTACCAAAAAAAATCTCCTTAAAATTTTATTTTCTCTTAGTTGTTATATGATAGTGTTTAAATGGTTAAAAAAATAAATTAGTGAAAAAATAACACGTGACAAAATTTAATTGAAAGATATTAAAAATAGTTAATAAAAATTTTTAATATTTTTAATAAACTAAATACTCCTATATAATCTAAAATTTAAAATTCAATTGATTATACTATTTGTATATATATTATTTTATGTTTATTCATTAAATATAATTTTTTAAGCCCAAGTTTAACGCCCCAAAAAAATAGCTCCCAGGCCAAAAATTGGACTTCATCTATGAGGATTGATGTGACAAAAAGTCACATGCATAATTTTCCAAGTATCACATATAATTTTCCAAGTATCCAAAAAATTTTCCAAGTATCACAAGATGTTAATTTCTTTATTTTTCAGCTCAAGTGGTCACATTATTATATTTCTTCTAAGTTATTATTTTATAATATATTTTACCTATCATATTAAAAATAGGTATTTAAATTATAAGAATTTAAATATTCATTATATTTTTATAATTTTAATCTTAATAATTAAATAAAAAATTAAATAAGTATTTTTTTTTTCATTTTATTCTAACGTTCTAATTCTATCTTCAGAATTTTGAAATTCTGAGAATTTCAAAGTATCCTCAGAATTTAAAAATTATTGAATTTTAATTCAAAATTACAGATACAGCTATATTATTTAATTAAAAAATTTTAAATTAATTTTAATCATTAAATTTTAATTTAACGGTATAACTTGCAAATCATGAAATTTACATAACTCCCCCAAATCCTTTAAATTTATCGTCTATACTGGCAACTTTTGGAGTACAGTAAAATAATACAAAATTTTATAAATTTCTACAAATACAAATTACAACTTTTGGAGTACACTAATAAGCCAAGTTTATTTAAACCATCAAATCCTTTATTTTTTAAGTGGATTATAATAATCAATTTTACACTAATATTTAAATAATTAAATATTTTTGAATAATACTATGTATTTATGGTGCAAATTTTGTTTTATTTCAATTTATTTGTTTAGTATTTAATAACCGCGATTGTTATTTGAATTAATTATTTTAAAATTATTAAATTATGTGAATATTTATTACAAAATTATAATATAATTTAGTTATTTGTTTAATAAACAAAATTTAAAAGTTAAAGGCACTACACCTTAACTAGGTGCGTTAACTATCAAAAAAAAAAAAAAACTAGGTGCGTTGACTTGAAAATAAATGAGTCAAACCCACATTGAACAAAAGGAAAAAAAAAATTATGGACAAATTCTAATTTGCCTTATAAATGAAAGAGAAGTTCTATACATTTTTTTTTACGCACTGCACAAAACACAACAATTTTTCCCACTAACTAAATTTTTCTTCTAAAATCTCTTTTTCTTTCTTCCAACATACCAATTTTTATAAAATAAAATTAAAAAACAGAATATTAAAAAAAATAGCAAATAAAAAATACAGAAAAAAAAAACAGCAAACAAAAAAAAATAGAAAAAAAAACTGCAAATTAAAAAAAATTAAAAACAACAGCAACATACATAAAAAAAAATATTACACAGTACGCACATGAAATAAACAATTTAACGAGTAACTAAAATAAAAAAAATTAAACAAACAATAATACATACATGCATGTATAGATAATCATCAAACCCCCAACCACAAAAAACAAAAAAAAATTTATTTACATTTATCCAACAATAAACATGAAAAATACAAAAAATAGAAAAAAATTTCAAACTAAAAAAAAAAAATCCAAACCTGGTACGGTGTAGTGTTGCCTTAACCTCAAAAAAAACTACAATAAACAAAAAAAAATATTAATGCATGTTTATTAGAGAGAGAGAGAGAGAGAGAGAGAGAGACAAACCTCCGGCGACGGCAGGCCACCTCCGGTCCGGCACGGCAGAGGGGGGAGAGAAGAGAGAGCGCGGGGGAGGGAGAGGAAAAAAAGGGAGGGAGGGAGAGGAAAAAGAGGGAGACGTTCTGCCCAATATAATTAGAGAATTAGCGACCGCTTTAAGCGGTCGCTAATACGGTCGCTGGAACCGTATTAGCGACCGCTTTAAGCGGTCGCACGAATTTTTCCGTCGTCGATACCTTGCCGCAAGGGATTAGCGACAGCGGTTTAAGCGACCGCCTTAAGCGGTCGCTAATACAATTATAGAAGCGGTCGCCCGAGGTTTCCACTCGCCAATTCCCCAATCTCTAGTAGTGTTTTATGTGTGCACTGATGGATGATAAGGACAAAATACTGAAGGAATTTTTTGTTTTGTTACAAAATATGAGGGGATCTAAGTGTAATTTTCAAGTAAATGAAAGATAATCAAAAGTTACTCTAAATAACTGTAACATACTATGTGATGACCTTTATAGTGTTAATAATAAAAATGGTTTTGCAATAATTTTTAAATGCAATAATCTTGTCTGGGTCCAACATGGGTCTGTCTTTGCGGGTGATTTTTTTTGTTTCACGGGAGACATATAATGATCTCATAGTATTCTGTTTACTTGATTTGTTTGTTTAGGACGAGGTAAAAAGAGGTGACACTCAAAAATCAGTCCAAGTTTATATGCATGAAACAGGTGCTTCTGCAGAAGATGCCGCCGAACACATCAAATATTTGATTGGCGAGGCATGGAAGAAGATCAATGAAGCTCGACTTCTGGGTACTTCTCCATTCAACCGAAGCTTTGTCGATATCGCCACGAACCTTGCTAGGGTTTCCCAATACATGTACCACTATGGAGACAGCCATGGACATGATATTGGAGGCAAGAACAAAGATCGTGTGACTTTGCTACTCATTGAACCTATTCGGCAGTAAAATTTACCGTCAGAACTGCTGACCACGCCAACCGGAAATGCAATCGACAACCTGCCGAACAAAGACAAAAGAAAAATTACGGCCGGAGTGGAGGTCTCTGGCCGGAAAACCCTCCGAAGCTTAAGTCAGCAAGTAGCTCAAAGAAAAAAGCTTTTTCAGAGAAGAAATGAGCAATAGCTTAAGTTGGCAATAGTCAGCCTTTTTTCATCGTCCAGTGGAATTTCCTATTTATAGTAATATAAATAATAAATAAGACAATACTTGTGATTTGACTGCATCCAGCTTCTGTGTACCTCTTTTCCTTCCCTTCTTTAAATGCCTTTCATCGCTCATTTAATGCCTTATTCTTTCATTAAATACTCCATACCTTTCATTCAATGCTTCTGGTAGTTAAACACGGCAATATAGCCAGAATTTCGTAGTCAAACTATCTACCTGTCACATCCGTCAACTACTCATAACAAAGTGAACTGAGCTAGTTACTCCCTCAGAGATAAATACCTAGTTCAGTCATAACTACGGTGCATATTATGATCCCCTCGTTAAGGCTGTGGGTCCCAAGCATAACATTTACTTGCTTCTAATCAATATGCCGAACAAATTAGCTACTGAGGTCTTCGGCTACAGCAACGTAGCAACACATTATCCATAGATATGAGAATCAAGGTATCCCTTGGAATATTAACCCAAAGACACGTGCCCGTGTATAACACTCATGTGAAACTCTCGTGTCATCAATAACTGTTCGGCGGAACGCCACGTGTCACGCTTCAATATGCTCGGCGAATGACTACGTGAATCACACAGATATGCTCGGCATTGGGCCACGTGGCACCTTGACTATACTTGTTCGGCACTCCGTACGTCGAGGTATTATTTTGCCCAACATTTTGCCCCCACTCTGGTTGGAAAAAGATATTTTCTGAGAAGAGTAGCAGAGCAGAAAAGCCTTACCTTACCAATCCGTTCAATCTTCCCCATGCGATTTGTAGTTTAGTGTCCTCCTGACGCGTTTCAAATCTGATTGGACTCTTCTCTCTCCTGGTAATGACACGCGTAGTGCCTTTTCAGCTTTTCATCTGTCGCGCCGCTTACACATATCCCCAAATATGGAGTGTTAAAATGTGAGTGGCCAAAAATTCAAAAATTGGGGCGGTAATAAATTCATTTTTTACCGCCCGCTGCCTTTTCTTTGGTGATGCTTCGGTTGCCTTCCACAGATATACATACACACATATATATACTCGGTTCATCTCCTTGGCTTCCTTTCTGCGACTCGAGCTATCCAATCTCCTTTGCTTTATTTCTCTGAACTTTCGTCTTCTCCAGCCTTCATCTCTCCCGTAGATCTTCGTTCCTGGTGAGTCAATCTTTCTCATCTAAAATCTTCCATTATGGGTAAACTCACGAATGAGCTCAATTCTGAGGAAAAAAAATAGGGTTTTCAAGGAGAAATATCAAATTCCTCAAAATGTAGAAATCAAGCTCGCCCAAGATGGCGAGCGCACACCAGGGGAATTCCCCATAGTAGCCATCACTAAAGGTGGCCTTAGGTTCCCCCTACACCCTTTTCTTCGCTCTATGATGAGCATCCTAGACCTCGGCCCCAGGAACCTCACCCACAATTTTTATAGGATAGTTAATGGGGTAATAGAGATAAATAAGCGATACGGATTCCATATATCTAAGTGGGATCTACTTTACTGTTACTCTATCCAGAAGCTGAAGAAGGATGAGAACAGGTGGTATCTGAAATCCCGACCCGAAAAAGTCTTGGTCCATATACTGCCTGATACGATTAAATCAGAAAGTGACCTATGCGCCGTCACGGGTCACTGGACACACGATCCAGATGAAGATCGTTTTTCAATCGTCCCTCTGGTTTCTTTGGGCCCAGGTTGGTTGATTTCGAATGCTACTAGCTCTTATTCCTCTTCGACCACCTACTTTTTGGAAGCACACTAACTATTCGATTTGATTTCTGTGCAATCGACCAAGCAAAGAAGTTCTGGGTCGACGGTGTTCGTGCTAATAAGGATCACCTCAATCAAGTGTTCAAGTTCCTCGGGGGTCCTGATCTATATCCCTTCGCCAGAGCGGTTCCAATTTTGTTCAACTTTACCCCCACTCACCAAACGTTTATTGCTCCCCCTCAAAGTTTCACAACCTCGGAAGCTATTAGGCGTCTCCAGTGGTAGTTCAGGGCTTCTGCTGAAGAGAAAGAAAATTTTTACGCACTGAAGCACCTAGGGTGGGTTCGTCCACCTCCCTTTGCCATCCCTTTGGTTGCCGAGCAATCTTCTGCTCCAAAAGCGGTAATTCCTAATCCTGCCGAACAACCGAGGAGGCGAAGACTTGTGCTTTTGGACGAGGAGAAAGAAGAAGAAGAATAAGAAGAACTTGAACATCCTCCTGCCTTCGAATACTTCTCCAACTTGGACGAAGAAGAGGAAATGGACATGACCCCTAAAATTGATTACAAGAAACTTGCCCTGGCAAAAGCCAAGGTGTAAAAAATTGAGGAAGCGAAGAAGAAGAAGGCTGCTGGGAAAAGGAAGTTGGACGAGGGGAAGGCCCCTGCCCCTATAATCGCCGAACAAATCCTCAAAATAAAATTGGAAAAGATGAAGGAGTAGGAGGCTCTTCGGCAAAAATCCTCTGGTCCCCCTGAGCCGAAGAAGGCAAGACGTTACCTACTGGGGCAGTTTAGGTCGCCGAGCAGCCAACGCTGTCAAAGGGGACCACTGAAAAAGGGGCAGTACCTTCCAAGGATGCGTCACCCAAAATCACTGAACCTATGCCTTCTCAGCCGACTGGGCCCGTGCCACTCGCCATTGAATACCCAGCCAACTCAGTTCGAGATTCTCCTCCCTTCATCCCACAAATCCTCATTCCCAGCCTTGAGTTTCCTCAAGGCCGACCATTCACCATTCAAGACACAGCTTTTCATCATGCCGAGGAGTACATCAAGGGTGTCCTCCCTCCTTGGGATGTCCAGGCTACGAGGAAAAATAAACTGGAGGACATCCACAAAACTTTGATGAAGAACGCCATTTCTGTAAGCGTAACGATGTTCCCTTTAATGTTTTCCCTTTATGAATATCCTTTTGCCATTATGCTCTTTCTAACTCTCTGCTCTATCTACAGACTTCTCTATATACAATGGAGCTAATTGCTCGGAGCAAGGCCTTCGATGTCAGAGCTGAGCAGGATAGATCAGATATAAAGGATCTGAAATCAAATGTAAGGACTTTGGAGAAGGAGAAGAAAAATCTCCAATCCAGCAATGATGCTCTGGCGAAAGAGAGGAGCCAGCTTCAAGATGAGAAGAAAGAGCTCGAGCAGCAGCTCAATACTGCCCTTGGCCAAGTAGCGGGAAGCAAGGCTCGCGTGGAGTCCATGGACAAAATCTTGCTCCGGAAAGACGAAGAGCTATTGGAGGTCAAGGGCAAACTCTCCAAGGCCAAGGTTGAACTATCCTCTTCTAAGGCTGAGCGAGAGATGCTTTCCCAGGAGTTGGAAGTTTCCAGAGCCGAGCACATCAAATCGATGCAGGACCTTGATAGCCTCCGAGCAGAGCTCGCACTCAAAACTCGAGCTCTGGAAGAAAAAGAAATCACCCTCCGAGGAGCCGAGGAGAAAGCTAAGGCTGATGTTGAGGCTCAAAT
This sequence comes from Vitellaria paradoxa, assembly GCA_019916065.1. Taxonomy (NCBI): domain Eukaryota; kingdom Viridiplantae; phylum Streptophyta; class Magnoliopsida; order Ericales; family Sapotaceae; genus Vitellaria; species Vitellaria paradoxa. The sequence continues at coordinate 55,988,644 of CM034235.1, read as the reverse complement.
AAATGACTGCGTGGAATAGATGAGGGATGCTCATAATGACTTCTTCCTTGAGGGTTGGGAGGCTGCCATGAAGAAAAATAACATTGATCACACCAACCCTATATATACAGAGGTCCCTTATCCTAATCCACAACGTCCGGCTCCTCAGTTTAGTTTCGAACGTCCACCTCAAACTCCTTCAATCCAAACTGCTGAAGAAACCATTGATGAAGGCGGGGTTGAGGTGGATAGTTCTCAGAAGGACACTACCTCCCAGGCACCCAAAGAGATTAATCTAGTTGTGGAGAGTGATCCTACTAAGGAGGGAGAGAAGTGAGCCCCTTAGTCCCTTTTTGTTTTGCTTTTAATTCTATTCAGTTGTAAAGGCATGATGAATAATGTAAACTTTTCATTTTGAATGAATGGAAGCATTTTCTGTCTTTTCTAATCTGTTACCTTGCTTTGCTTTTCATGTCTTTGCCTCTTTAGAACTGTTGATGAACTGATTGAAGAATACCTTGACTTGGTCGCTGATAAAGTTATAGGAAGTGCAGCTGAAGAGTATCTTGATGTATTCTCGCACGAAATAGCTACAAATCCTTATAATAAATGTTGACGCCTTGTCTTAAGTTTCGTTAGGATAGTCTCCTCAGTTGACAACATTGTAAAGTACATTGTAACTGTACTCTGAAATACATAATAAAAATTTATGAATTGTTTCCTTACTTGCTTTCACCTATTGGGGTTTACCTTACTGTTTATATGTTTCGCGCTTGTGTTCAAGTAAGTACTTTGAATGAACTTGGATCATTAATCAAACTTTAATCAAACAATCATAAAGAGGATACCAAGTTCAAGTAATAAATTGCTTTTCATCAAGTAACTTTAAGCTTTTGATAAAGAGGAGTAACTTTATTAAATCTCACATACCTTAATGAGCTCGGCTGTCCTCCAGCTTACATATAGCAGCGGAGGTGCCTACCTTGTGATAAAATTTTGCTTATCACTGCCCAACTTCCTTGAAATGATTCCTTGAATTTTGAGAGCTTTTGCTTCAAGTGTACCAACGCTAGGCAGACTGAGCGTGGCTCCTTTAGCAATCCTTTTCAATAAACTAAGGAATTGTATTCCAGCTTACATAGAGTGCCTGGTAAATAAATCAGGATTGGACCGACATCCAAAGGGATGTGGCATCTTTTTATAACAATGGTCGGGAAGCCGAGCATGGTTCCTTTTTGATAATCCTTTTCAGAAAATCGAGTAATTGAATCCCAGTTTAAAGAGAGCACCTGGTCAGTCAATAAACCAGGGTTGAACCTGCACCCAAAGGGTGCGATTTCCTTTTTGTACCAATGTTCGGCAAGCCGAGCGTGGCTCCTTTCTAATAATCCTTTTCAATAAGCCGAGGAACCGAATCTCAGCTTAAAAAGAAACCTGATCAGTCAATAAACCGGGGCCGAACCGACACCCCAATGGGATATGGCTCCCTTTCTGTACCAACGTTCGGAAAACCGAGTGTGGATCCTTTTTGATAATCCTTTTCAATAAGCCGAGGACCTGAATCCTAGCTTAAAGAGAAACCCGGTCAGTCAATAAATCGGGGCCGAACCGACACCCCAATGGGATGTGGCTCCTTTTCTGTACCAACGTTCGGAAAACTGAGCGTGGATCTTTTCTGATAATCCTTTTCAATAAGCCGAGGACCTAAATCCCAGCTTAAAGAGAAACCCGGTCAGTCAATAAACCGGGGTTGAACCTGCACCCAAAGGGTGCGGTTCCCTTTTTGTACCAACGTTCGGCAAGCCGAGCGTGGTTACTTTCTAAACCAACACCCGAAGGGATGTGGCAGCTTTCTATTAAACACTTAATTGTCTTAAGCTTTTGTAATTGCTTTATTTGCTTACATAAAAGAATAGATTTTCAATGAATGTACAGAGTCTTTAACAATGAATGTACAATAACATTAATGATAATACAGCTTCAAGTGGGCTATATTCCACGGTCTTTTGATTGGATTTCCTTCTATGTCAGTCAACCTGTAAGCTCCATTGCCGAGCACATCCGAGACGAGGAATGGTCCTTCCCAATTGGCTCCAAGCTTTCCTTCGGTCTGGTCCTTTCTGCTTCCCACCAATTTTCTTAACACCAAGTCGCCAGCGTTGAATTCCCTATGTCTGACCCCTTTACTAAATTTCCTCTTTGTCTCTTGCTGGTAATTGGCTAACCTTAATGTGGCCAGTTTCCTTCTTTCATCAATCAGATCTAGACTTACCGCCATGGCTTTATCATTCTCTCTTTTATCAAAGGCAAAGGTCCTAATGCTCGGCAAGCCAATTTTCAGCGGAATGACGGCTTCAACTCCATAAGTCAGAGAGAAGAGAGATTCTCCAGTTGATCTTCTTGGGGTTGTTCGGTATGTCCAAAGTACTGACGGCAATTCATCTACCCATTTCCCCTTTGCTGCCTCCAATCTTTTCTTGATACCACTGAGAATGACCTTGTTTGTAGCTTCGGCTTGACCATTGCTTTAGGGGTAAGCTGGTGTTGAGTAAATATTTTTTATTCCATATCTAGAACAATACTCCTGAATGGGGCACTGTCAAATTGTGTCCCATTGTCGGAAATAAGCGTCCTAGGGATGCCATACCTGGTATGTTCTTCCAAACAAATCGAATGGCATCAGCATCTCTGATGTGGGCCAAAGGTTCTGCTTCCACCCATTTAGTGAAGTAGTCAGTGCCGACCACTAAAAACTTTCTATTTCCTGAAGCGGTGGGCAAGGGTCCCACAATGTCGAGCCCCCATTGAGCGAATGACCAAGGACTGGTCAGCGGGCTGAGTTCTTGTGCTGGCTGGTAAGGTATGGGAGCAAACTTCTGGCATTTCTTGCACTTCCAAACATAGGCTTGAGCATCATACCCCATCTTCGGCCACCAATACCCTTGTGTAATAGCTCGGTGTGCCAATGATCTGCTCCCAGTATGTGCTCCACAAACCCCTTCATGTAGCTCATAGAAGAAGTCTTGCACTTTGTCAGGATGAACACAAAGAAGATAAAGACCTGTGAAGAACTTTTTGTACAGCTTATGATCAGGAGAAAGCCAAAACCTGGTAGCCTTTATCCTCAATTTCTTCACCTCTATTTTATCCTCTGGGAGAGTCCCATCCTTTAGGTAAACAATGATTGGATCCATCCAAGATGGAGCCAATTCAGTACACATCACCTCTTCATCTTTTGTTATGCTCGGCTTCTTTAGAACTTCCAAGAAAACCTGGTCGGTCAGCCTTATTCCAGAAGAGGCAGCTAGCGTAGCAAGTGCGTCAGCATGAGCATTATGATCTCTCCCAATGAGCTCCACGCTAGCTTTATTAAAATCTTTAATCTTTTTCTTTGCCAATTGTAGATACTCTGCCATCTTCTCACTTCTAGCCATATACTCACCCTTCATCTGGTTAGCAACCAACTGAGAGTCAGTCTTTATTACAACATCATTTGCCATCAATCGCCGAGCAATGTTGAGCCTGGCTAGGAGAGCTTCATACTCTGCCTCATTATTAGTAACCTCAAATTCAAGTTTTATTGCATATTCAATAATGATCCCTTCTGGCGTAGTCAAAATAATGCCTACCCCACCGCCCTTCCTAGACGAAAACCCATCGGCCTCCATTTGTCAAGGTTGTTCGTCCTCGCCGTGTTCGGCTGGGGCAGACCTTATTTCCACTTGCTATACTTCTTTCACCAGGCCTGGAGCTGAGGTGGTAAATTTCGCTACAAAATCGGCCAACACTTGAGCCTTTATTGCGGTTCTTGGAGTAAATTTTATGTCAAACACACCGAGAGAAACTGCCCATTTGGCCATCCTACCAGATACATCAGCCCTTTTTAATACATGACCAATTGGCTGATCGGTGACCACCTGAATGGTGTGGGCATAGAAGTAATGAGCTAACTGCCTGGAAGCGATCACTAACTCTAAGGTCAACTTTTCTAGGGGAAGGTATCTGGTCTTTGCCCCTTGCATTGTCTTGCTGACATAATAAATAGGATGCTGCTTCCCTTTTTCCTTCCTTAGCAGGACTGCACTGACTGCATGTTCTGAAACTGTCAGATATAGTTGCAAAATATCCCCCGGTTGCGGTGTTGACAATATCGGGACAGTTGTCAAGTATTCTTTAAGTTTCTCCAGTACTGCGTCTGCCTCAGCATCCCATTGCATCTTATTTGCACCCCTTAACAATCTGAAAAATGGTCGGCATTTGTCAGATGATCTACTGATAAACTGATTGAGTGCCGCCACCATTCCTGTGAGCTTCTGGACTTCCTTTTTAGTGTGCGGAGGAGAAACAGATTGGATGGCTTGTATTTGATCAGGATCAGCTTCAATTCCCCTTCTGCTTACCAAGTGGCCCAAAAATTTGCCCGAGCCGACTCCAAACGTACACTTGGTAGCATTTAATTTCAACTCGTACCGGTCGAGGGTCGAAAAGACATGCTGGAGATGTTGAAGATGGGTGTTCGGCTCTTTACTTTTTACCACTATATCATCAATGTAGACCTCCATCGTTTGTCCGAGGTCTTCTTTGAATATTTTCGTGACTAAACGTTGGTAGGTGGCTCCAGCATTCTTCAATCCAAATGGCATAACCCTGTAACAGTATATACCTCGAGGGGTTATGAAAGAAGTCTTTTCCTCATCAGGGCCGAACATGGGGATCTGGTGGTATCCCCTATACGCATCTAGGAACGACATCCTGGAATATCCAGCCGTTGAGTCAACGAGTTGGTCGATCTTTGGCAGAGGAAATGGATCCTTTGGACAGGCTTTATTCAGATCTGTGTAATCTACGCAAACTCTCCATTTCCCATTCTTCTTCTTGATCACGACTGTGTTGGCCAACCACTCCGGATATGAAACTTCCCGGATGGCCTCAGCCTCCAACAATCGGCCGACCTCCTCTATGACAGCCTCCGCATGCTAGAGAGCTGACCTCCTCGCCTTTTGTACTAAAGGTTTTGTCCCCGGATTTACATTCAGCTTATGAGTTATAATTTCGGGGGAAATACCTGACATTTCATGTGGAGTCCAGGTGAATGTTCCGATATTCTTCAAGAGCATCTCCGTCAATTCCAGCTTCTCCTCGGCGCTCAGATTTGAGCCAACCGAAAAAAATTTATCATCCTCCACAGGGCCAATCTGATATTTCTCTAAGCCTTCAATGGCTTTCTTCTGTGGATCTCCACCGACATCATCGATTTTCGGGGCGTTCTCGGGCAGCTCTGTCAATTGGACTTGCTCGGGAATGGTCTTGGATTTTAGGGCTGCCGTGAAGCACTTTTGAGAAATATTTTGATCCCCCAAGATAGAGATCACTTCCCCACCATATGGAAACTTCAACACTTGATGGTAGGTTGAGGGGACTGCCTTCAAGGCGTGAATCCACGACCTTCCTACTATAGCGTTGTAGGAAGAAGGTGAATCCACAACAGTGAACTCAACCTCTTGCTCCACCAGGCCCACACGGACAGGAATAACAACCCTGCCCAGAGGCCAGACAGGGGCAGAATTGAATCCTATGAGGGGGCATTCTACCGGTTCCAAATCCTCTTCAGTCAATCCGAGCTTCTTAAACAAGCTCAGGAGCGTGACCTCTGTTGAACTTCTTGCATCAACCAAGATTTTTCTCATTTCAGAGTCGAACATGCCCAAAGTTATTACCAGAGCATCATTGTGCGATGACTGAACACCAGAGTGCTCGTCTTCACGAAAGGTAATTCTTTCCGTGGCAGCTTTTCTCAAGCGCTTGCTCGGTTGACCTGCAACACCCAAGATTTCTCGACTTTGTGGATCAGGGGCATGGTTGATGACGCTCTGGGGCCGCTGGATTACATGGATTACTGCGGGTCTAGGAACATCTCTACGTAGCCTGGCTCTTGGTGGGGGTTGCACCTCTTCGGCAATCTCATCCCCGGCTATCTCTTCTCGTTACCTCCTGGGCTCTCTGTCCTGCGAGGCTATGTCCCCAGTCCTGCCTTCATCTACGAACTCTTTAAGGTGGCCCTTCCGTACCAATTCCTCCAGATGGTGCCGCAATGATCGGCAGGACCCGGTGCGGTGCCCCCTATCTTGGTGGTACGCATAATAATCCTTGGAATTCTCCTTTCTAGGGAAGTCTGGCAACTTCCCGGGCCATCTGAAATATGGCTTATTCTTGATTTGAGGGAGGATCTTGAAGATTGGCATCTTGAACACCGTATTGATCGCCTCGAAGACGGACTTCTTTTCATATAGGAATCGAGGGCCTTTTCCCTGGCTTTTATTCCCTCTTTGGCCTTGGGATCTTCTTTCTTTCTATTCGGCTGGCTGTGTCTCGTCCTCCACCTTGGCATATTTCTCAATCTGGCACATGAGGTCTGACATATTGGCCGTGGCTTTTTGGTCAAGGAGAGCCACAGCCTATTCTCCTTCCGTAATCCCAACTTGAATGGCGTAACAGCCAGTTGCTCTGAGCACTCTCCCACCTCATTGTAGAGCTCCAAGTACCGGTGGGAATAATCTCTCAATGATTCTCCAGCTTTTCTCTTCATAGTGAGGAGAACGTCCGCGATTTTTGGCTATTTTGTGTTAGCCAAAAATCAGGTGACGAGTTCCTCTGTCAGTTGCTGCCAACTCCGGATACTACCAGGGGGCAATTTATGGAACCATTGGAGTACCGTATCCTCCAAACTGGAAGGGAATACTCTGCACATAAGATGATCATTGCTGCTCCATAGCGTCATGGCTTGCATGTAATGGCGATAATGGGCCAGGGGGTCAGTCTTTCCATCATAGAGATTAAGCCTTGGAGTTTGGAACTTCTCCGGAGGCTCTGCGTCAGTAATTTCATCAATGAACGAAGAGGCTGAGATCCTCCCTAAAGCTTTCCTTGCCATCATGCGTGTACTCTGGTCCTGAGCACCCCATTCCTCTTCTTGCCCCCATTCCTCTACTTTCATTTTTCTCGCCCTCTTGCGTCTCAAGGTTACTTCTTCTTGCTCAGAGCTATCCGCATCTTCTAAGTGCGCCTCTGGAATCGTTTTTGATGAACTCTTTTTAAGGTGCACTTTAGTGAGCAGGCCAATGTCAGATCTTGCGCCACGTTTTCCAACAGTTTTACCATAGCGCGAGCCCTTCCTGGAAAGAGTGACATCACGTCGCGAGTGAGAGCGCACCTCCTCTTCTTCATAGGTATCCCAGTCATTTTCCTCAGTGGGGTCCTCGTAGAGAGCATCATAACTTTTGTCGGATTCTGAATCAGATTGATCAGAATCAACTGCGTGGCCCACGACAGACTTTCCCTTTTCCTTACTCAATTCCAGGAGAATCTCCTCTAATTCTGCTTGCTTCTCGCTGGCCTTAGCCATCAACTCCTCTCTCCGTTTTAGTGCCTCCAGGTCCTCCGTTTTTCTTTTTCTGGCATGCTCCAGACCCGAAGTCCGGATAACTAACGCACTCCCTTTAGTCTTGGCAGGGGTAGGACCGTCCCCTACCTATAGAGATGGTGGCGGAGTAGTGTTTCCTCCTGAAGTCATCGTGTGAATAACTGCTAGAAACTGGATAAAGAATTGAGAATAATGCTAATGAGCGACAAGACAGGGCTAAACAACGTGCCCTACGGTGGGCGCCAAATGTTCGACAGCAAAATTTACTGCCGGAACTGCTGACCACGCCAACCGGAAATGCAATCAACAACCTACCGAACAAAAACAAAAGAAAGGTTACGGCCGGAGTGGAGGTCTCAGGCCGGGAAACCCTCCGAAGCTTAAGTCAGCAAGTAGCTCAAAGAAAAAAGCTTTTTCAGAGAAGAAATGAGCGATAGTTTAAGTTGGCAATAGTCAGCCTTTTTTCATCGTCCGGTGGAATTTCCTATTTATAGTAATGTAAATAATAAATAAGATAATACTTATGATTTGACTACATCCAGCTTCCGTGCACCTCTTTTCCTTCCCTTCTTTAAATGCCTTTCACCGCTCATTTAATGCCTCATTCTTTCATTAAGTACTCCATACCTTTCATTCAATGCTTCTAGTAGTTAAACACGGCAATATAGCCGGAATTTCGTGGTCAAACTGTCTACCTGTCATATCCGTCAACTACTCATAACGAAGTGAACTGAGCTAGTTACTCCCTCAGAGATAAATACCTAGTTCAGTCATAACTACGGTGCATTTATGGTTATGATCCCTCATTAAGGCTGTGGGTCCCAGGCATAACATTTACTTGCCGCCAATCAATGGGCCGAACAAATTGGCTACTAAGGTCTTCGGCTACAGCCACGTAGCAACACATTATCCATAGATATGAGAATCAGGGTATCCCTTGGAATATTAACCTAAAGGCACGTGCCCGTGTATAACACTCACGTGAAACTCTCGTGTCATCAATAAACTGTTCGGCGGAATGCCACGTGTCACGCTTCAACATGCTCGGTGAATGACTACGTGAATCACACAAATATGCTCGGCATTGGGCCACGTGGCACCTTAACTATACTTGTTCGGCACTCCGTACGTCGAGGTATTATTTTGCCTAACAGAACCCATCCCCCTTTCGTAGAATCAGGGTGAATTCAGAATTTTCACCGAGGGGACGCTGAGTATGTTAAAAAGGAAGATAACGAGTTATATTAGGATTGTAAAAGAGAAATAATTTTATTTTTTAGGGATATATAAAATTATTATTAGATATTAAACCAGTGAATATATTTTTCATAGTTTGATGGATGTCACTCGTCACTAAAAATATATAATTATTGTTAAGTTTAATTATTTAAAAAATTTATTATGTTATATTTTTTTTAACGTTATGTATAAAAGTATTCAATAGTTTAGTAAAAAAACGCATTGTATTTCACAAAAAATACTTAAGTTTAATTCTTGTATATTCTTTTTATGCTAAAAAATTTTTTAGTTAACTTTAATTTTTTAATAAAGTCAAAATACCCTAATTTTGAACTAATTTTATTTTTTAATAAAGTTAAAATACTAAAGGTATTTTGGTAATTTCATGTCCAAAATCAAGGAAATCACTTGCCTCCTTGCCTCCTCATAGGTACGCCCATGCGTAGAATGATTTTTTTATTTTTTTTAAATTAAATATGTCAAGGATAAGGCTTTGTTTAATTAAAAAACTTGGTTTTAACTTTTCTTATAGCTTTTTATTTTTATTTTTTTTTTGTCTTTGACTTTTTTTTACCAAAATTTAAATTTTCTTTGAGAATTCATAATTTGTATGCCTGTTAATCACATTCGTAAAAATAAAAATAAAAATTTATCGTCCGTTTGGATAAAAACTATCTATTTGGATAAAAAAAGTAACAAAAAAAACTAATTTTCTTATTTTTTATAATATTTATCCAAATGGACATGAATTATTTATTTATTTATTTTACGAATACGATTAACGTGCCTAAAAATTACAATTTCTAAAAATAAAATTAAATTTTAGTGAAAAAATTATATAGGACAAAAAAAAACTACAAGAAAAGCTAAAACTAAATTTGTAACTAAACGAAACCTAAGATGTGTAATATAATAATGAGTAAATTTCATTTTATCCCTTTGAATTCTATCCAAAATTTTAATTCTATTCGAAATTTTATTTCCAGACATTTTTATTTTTATTTTTTTATTTTTTTAACAATTAAAAGGCCTGAATTCTTGATTAGTTGCAATATTTTTCCCAGTAAATATTTTATCCTAAAAGTTAGGCAATTTAATGGTGAGAATATAAGAATAAAATAGTGATTGAGGGGTTAGATAGTAACTAATTAAAGATTCAAACTTTCAATTTTTTATCCCAAAAAAAAAAAAAAAACCATACCCTAAAATGAAGTTTGGAATAAAATAAAATTATCACGAAATAAATTGAAAGACGCCCTTGAGAACGCCCAAAAAAAAAAAAAAAAGTAGTGTCCCACGAAAAAAAAATGTAAAAAAGAAAAAAAAACATTAAAATGGCTTTGACAAATAATTTGAAGTGAAAATTTAGCTGGCACTTGCATATGCATCACATTGATTCAATCAAATTGTGCCGTGTGAAATTGAATAGAAAAACATATATTTTTTATTTGGAGATTAGTTTGCCACGTAAGGAAGAGTGATTTATGCCCTATAATTTAAATAAACTCTGTATTGGTGCTCTATCCTGAGTGGGTGACCTATTCAATTGTTTATGTATGTGGATGAATTTCGAAAACGTTTAAGTTGCAGTTGCAGCAGCACCTTGTAATCATAATTTATATATTAATTTTGAATTTTCAAAAACATGATAAAATAAAAGGTCAACATTCATTAATATATTAATTTTTTAATTTAATTATTTTTAATTTCTCAAATCTCATTTATTTTCTATTTCACTTTTATATCGGTTTAAACAAGATAAATAATTATAGCTCTCTATTTTTTTTCCTGAACAAATTTTTAATTCAAACATAGTCGGAAATAAGTTTCACTTAAAATTTTAATGATCATATGTCTAGTTTGGTAAGAAGGAATGGGATTAAATGGAAAAGAATGATTATTCTCACATTTTTTATTTTATTTTCTTATTTGATATATTTATTAATATAAAAACTGATAGAGAGTATACCACACTAGAAGGCGTCTCATCAAAATATTTAAATTATAGAAACTAAATATTAAAAAATTAAAATTTAACTTACTTTTTTTTTATTCTTAGATTTTTTTTTTAATTCTTCGGATATCAAATGCTTTTATATGTGATTTTAAGTTGAATTCGTTTGTATTTTCACTTAATACAATCAAATTAAATACAAACAAATTTTAAATAATTAATTGGATTTTTTTTATGAAACTACCCAAAGTCGACCGGTTTTAATAGGATGGATGTGACTGCGCGGTAATGGCCCCAGCAATAAAAAATGGTTATCTGTACGGTGGATGGGAGCCCAAGGATGAAACATTGGCGGCTGAGGTAATAATGTCATATTAGGGTTCGTTTGGAGTAAAAAAATAAAATAAATTGAGATAAAATGTGATTTAAAATTAATTTTGTCACTCTTTTTTTTTGAAAAGTAGTAAATTATGGGAACGGATTTGAAAAATCGTTCATACGGATTCAAAAAAATTCACAAAAAATAGCGATAATAGTACTCATTTGAAAGTTTTCGACGTGAAGAATATAATTGTATAAAAAATTTACATATTCGATTAACCTACTTTCAGATTTTTTTTTTAGCGAAATATTGAAATTTTTTGAAATTGGTGATGGCAGAAAAATTAGAAGTAGAGGTATTGTTAGAGATTTATAGAGTTTTATAGAAATTGTTAATATGCCAAACGAGGCCTAGTTCTATGGTGTTAATTTATAACGTTGAATTTTAATTTAATTTAGTAATTTAAATATATTTATATTACTTTAGTTTAAAAAAGTGAATATATTTATATTATTAAATTTTAATTTAATAATTTTATTTGAAGTTGCAAATTATTTTCAAATAATTTTTTAATTTTGTAATTAAATTTGGATACTTGTGATTTTTTATATCATTTTAACTTTAATGTTTAATTTATATATTTTTTTAATTTTTTTAAACTCTAAAGACCATTTATACATGCAGGTACATGCACTGACTTGGAAAAGGCACTGTTATCTCTCAATGCCGACAATGCTTCACATGGGAAAGCAAGATTTTTTCTTCTTTCAATGCTGCTCTAAATCTTCAAATGACAAGGACATTTGTATCCTTTTTTCTCCAAATCAAGACCCTTTTCCCTAAAAAGACAAGCCCCTTGCAACGTGCACTGACTTGGAAAAGGCGTTGTCATCTCTCAATATTCGATGTCGGGGAAAGAATGATTCTTTCTTTTGCCAATGTCTGCTTGGAACTTCAAATGACAAGGGCATTTAACACCCATTTTGTCCAAATCAAGAGCCTTTCCCCAAGAAGACAAGCCCCTTGCGGAAGATCTAGAGGATGAGAGTTTAAGGAGTTCGGTGGGTTAAAATTAATTAAAATTTATTTATTTTTATTAATTTTTTATATTTTTTAATTATATTTTATTATATATCATTTTTATATTAAATTTTTATATTTTTATTACACATTTTCATTAAATTTTTACTAACTAAACACCCGACTAAAAACAAAAACACTACCCATCCAAATACTCACTTCTAAGGACAGGAGACAACGATAAAAGGGTGACTAGTGGGATTAAAATTTAATAATTGAGATGTATTTATATTTTAATTAAAAATTATAAATATATTTATGATACGTTTATAATGACAAAAAATAAAATAAAATGAGATAAAGTGAGATAAATTGTGAGTTCATAATTCGTGCAGTGAAACAAAAAGTAAATAACTTTTAGAATTTTTTAATATTTTTCACCATTTTTTTTAAAAATTTTGTCACTTCAAACAAAACCTTAATTCAATTAGTGTTTGGTTGGTTAAAACTAATCCAAATTTATTAATTTTTTTTTGTATTTTTTCAATCAAATTTTAACACATTATTTTTATATCAAATTTTTATATTTTTATTATACTTTTTTACTAAATTTTTATTAACTAAACAACCATTGCAAAGTTGAGGAGCTGAATTCAAAATCGATCTCAACTCCAAATCCAACAATGAGACGGGCCAAGAGCGCATTAGCATTGCACATGGGGGGCCCGTTTAGAGGTTCGAAAAAGGCTAAAAATTTTTATAAATTTTTATAATTCTTGACAATCTTTTATAAAAAAATTTTATCTTGAATTACATAATTTTTGTTAATCTCTATAAATATATATATATATTTACAAATCTCTATAAATTTTAATAATATTTTTACAAATTCTAATAATATTTTCATAAATTTCAAAAAATTTTGACACAAAAATTAAAAAATATTTGTCCAAATCCATTTAAACGAAATTATTTATCTTTATTTTCTGTAGTTTCATGATCTACACTTCAAACACTAAAAAATAAATTAAATTATATTTTATCTCAATTTTTGTAATTACAAATCTTAAAAAGTTAGTGCATTGCCCTACTGCACATATGAGAGAGGTATGCTGCATTTGAGTATCAAAAGTATTTTAATTTTTTTTATTTTTTTAATATTCTACTAAAATTTAATTTCTTTTAAAAGTTGTAATTTTAGACATATTAATCATATTCGTAAAAAAATTAAAAAAAGTTACATTCATTTTGTATAAAAGTTAAAAAACAAAAAAATCAGCTTTTATTTTTTAAAAACTAATAACTTTTATTTAAAAAGTAAATTTTTTAAGTTTTTATTTTTTTTACGAATATGATTGATACGGATAAAAATTATAATTTTTAAAAAAGAAAATTAAATTTTAACAAGAAAAATACTATATAAGAAAACTAAAAATTGACTTTTCTCCGTCCAAACCAACCCTTATACTCACTGTTAAGAAAAGAAGGCTCAGACTGACAGCCTGGACTCCAACTACTGCGCCCTTCTTTCGGCTGGCGCACTACCAAAGCTGGCCCAGATGAAGATTTTTTGGGTTTTCCAAACTCATGACCATTCGAATACGAGCACGAAAAATATTATTTAATGTATAAATAATTTAAAATGATTAAATATTTGACATGTGTCAATTTTTAAATAAAAAGTAAAAATAAAATATAAAAAAAGTAAAGCAGATGCCAGATCGTCTAAATTTTTTAAAATTTTGAATATAAAAATAAAATTTAATTTTCAAACACTAGGAAATAAATAAAAAATAAAAAATAACTTTAAATACTCCTAATAATATGTGCATCTAAAAAGGTAAAAAAATTAGTAAAAATTAATAAAAATTATAATCTCATAATAAAACAAAAATTTAAATTTTTTCTAGATTTTTTAAGTTTTTAATAAAAATTAGAACTCTAAACCATGAGCAAACCGATCTATGGGCAGTGTCGTATTGTACTTTAGGTAGTTTGGTCCGAAGGAATTTTTTTTTTAATGTAAAAATTTATTTTTAATTTTTAACACAATTTAAAATTTTGTAATCCAATTTATTTCTCTTTTAAACCTTTTGTTTAACATATATTCAACTTTAATTGTGTAAACCAACTCATTTTATGTTTAAATCTTTTGTTGAGTTTACGTGAATTCCAAATTTTAGACCCGCAACTGGTTCAAATTGAGCAATTAATGAAATCACCACTGTATATTTATTACAAAAACAATAATAAAAAAATACAATTTGTGTCAATTTTCAAATGAAAAATAAAATATTTAAAAAAATAAATTAAGGAAAAAAAAAAGAATAAGTGTGTACGCGCCGCCCAATATCACGCTTTAATATAAAAATACAAATTTCATTATTTGATTACATTTACGCACAGCCATAGATACAAAGTCACATGATAATTAATGGGATAAGCTTAAACTCTGACGGCGACCGTCCAGCAATATTTTAATTAACGTGGCTCATACTTTGTTAGTTAATATAATACTAGTATCCTAAATGTGAGCACGTGTCCAAAACTAAAACTACAATTGTGCACGTGTTTTACTACTCTAAAATTATGTCTGTGCATGTGTTTGGATTGAGAATTAAAAAAGAAAAAAAAATTAAGTATAATAAATTATAAGAGTAAGTTTTATATCAGTAATAGTTATCAAATTCTACTAATTCACTTGTCATTATTTTATCAACACCATGAATACAAACAATACTGCCATAGAGAGTAATGCGTTTATATTCAGATGAAATGCATAATATTTAATTTATAATGACTAATATTAAATTTAGAGATATTATAATAATTTATTCGAGCAATTTAATTATATTTAATTTAATAATAATAATAATAATTAGATAGAATTTATATTCGTATTCTTTACGCTGCTAGAATGATTTTAATATATATGTGCTTGATTTAGTAGAATGTTATGAGATTTGTGCATATCTATACTATAATACTAAAATAATGTATTTTCTCTCTCCTCTTCTCCTTCGCTCCAATCCTAGGTGGCATGCTTCTTTGATCACCAATTTACTTTTCCTTTTTTTTTTATATCATTTTAACTTTAATGTTTAATTTATATATTTTTTTAATTTTTTTAAACTCTAAAGACCATTTATACATGCAGGTACATGCACTGACTTGGAAAAGGCACTGTTATGTCTCAATGCCGACAATGCTTCACATGGGAAAGCAAGATTTTTTCTTCTTTCAATGCTGCTCTAAATCTTCAAATGACAAGGACATTTGTCTCCTTTTTTCTCCAAATCAAGACCCTTTCCCTAAAAAGACAAGCCCCTTGCAACGTGCACTGACTTGGAAAAGGCGTTGTCATCTCTCAATATTCGATGTCGGGGAAAGAATGATTCTTTCTTTTGCCAATGTCTGCTTGGAACTTCAAATGACAAGGGCATTTAACACCCATTTTGTCCAAATCAAGAGCCTTTCCCCAAGAAGACAAGCCCCTTGCGGAAGATATAGAGGATGAGAGTTTAAGGAGTTCGGTGGGTTAAAATTAATTAAAATTTATTTATTTTTATTAATTTTTTATATTTTCTAATTATATTTTATTATATATCATTCTTACATTAAATTTTTATATTTTTATTACACATTTTTATTAAATTTTTACTAACTAAACACCGGACTAAAAACAAAAACACCACCCATCCAAATACTCACTTCTAAGGACGGGAGACAACGATAAAAGGGTGACTAGTAGGATTAAAATTTAATAATTGAGATGTATTTATATTTTAATTAAAATTTATAAATATATTTATGATACGTTTATAGTGACAAAAAGTAAAATAAAATGAAATAAAGTGAGATAAATTGTGAGTTCATAATTCGTGCAGTGAAACAAAAAGTAAATAACTTTTAGAGTTTTTTAATATTTTTCACCATTTTTTTAAAAAATTTTGTCACTTCAAACAAAGCCTTAATTCAATGGGTGTTTGGTTGGTTAAAACTAATCCAAATTTATTAATTTTTTTTTTTGTATTTTTTCAATCAAATTTTAACACATTATTTTTATATCAAATTTTTATACTTTTATTATACTTTTTGACTAAATTTTTATTAACTAAACAAGCATTGCAAAGTTGAGGAGATGAATTCAAAATCGATCTCAACTCCAAATCCAACAATGAGACGGGCCAAGAGCGCATAAGCATTGCACATGGAGGGCGCGTTCAGAGGCTCGAAAAAGGCTAAAAATTTTTATAAATTTTTATAATTCTTGACAATCTTTTATAAAAAAATTTTTATCTTGAATTACATAAATTTTTATTAATCTCTATAAATATATATATATTTACAAATCTTTATAAATTTTAATAATATTTTTACAAATTCTAATAATATTCTCATAAATTTCAAAAAATTTTGACACAAAAATTAAAAAATATTTGTCCAAATCTATTTAAACGGAATTATTTATCTTTATTTTCTGTAGTTCATGATCTACACTTCAAACACTAAAAAATAAATTCAATTATATTTTATCTCAATTTTTGTAATTACAAATCTTAAAAAGTTAGTGCATTGCCCTACTGCACATATGAGATAGGTATGCTGCATTTGAGTATCAAAAGTATTTTAATTTTTTTAACTTTTTTTAATATTTTACTAAAATTTAATTTCTTTTAAAAGTTGTAATTTTAGACATATTAATCATTTTTGTAAAAAAATTAAAAAATTTACATTCATTTTGTATAAAAGTTAAAAAATAAAAAAATCAGCTTTTATTTTTTTAAAACTAATAACTTTTATTTAAAAAGTAAATTTTTTAAGTTTTTACTTTTTTACGAATATGATTGATACGGATAAAAATATATTTTTTAAAAAAAAAATTATATTTTAACAAGAAAAATACTATATCAGAAAACTAAAAATTGATTTTTCTCCGTCCAAACCAACCCTTGTACTTACTGTGGAAAAAAAGAAGGCTCAGACTATACAGCCTGGATTCCAATTGTTGTGCCTTTCTTTCGGCTGGCGCACTTCCAAAGCTAAAATTTGACGTGTCAATTTTTTAAATAAAAAACAAAAAAAAAATATAAAAAAAGTAAGGCACAAGCTAGATCGTCAAAATTTTTTAAAATTTTTAATACAAAAATAGAATTTAATTTTCAAACACTAGAAAATAAATAAAAAATAAAAATTTTAAAATATTTCTAATAATATATGCGTTTAAAAAGAAAAAAAAATAGTAAAAATTAATAAAAATTATAATCTCACAATAGACAAAAAGTTAATTTTTTTTTTAAAATTTTTTATATTTTTTTAATAAAAATTAGAGCTCCAAACCAGGGGCGAACCAATGTATAAGAGGTCACGGGTTGTACCTTAGATAGTTTAGTTCAAAAGAAATTTCTTTTTAGTTCAATTTTTTTTTTAAATTTAATCCACTTTAAATTTTATAATTCAGTTCATTTTTTTTTTACTTTTTATTTAATATATATTCAACCTAAATTTTGTTAGCCCATTTTATCTTTAAATCTTTTATTGAGTTCAGGTAAATTTTAAATTTTAGATCCGCAACTTCTTACAAAAATAATAATAAAAAAATACAATTTGTGTCAATCACCAAATGAAAAATAAAATATTTAAAAAAATAAATTAAGGACAAAAAAAAGAATAAGTGTGTACGCGCCCCGCCCAATATCACGCTTTAATGTAAAAATACAAATTTCATTATTTAATTACATTTAAGCACAGCCATAGACACAAGGTCACGTGATAATTAATCGGATAAGCTTAAACTCTGACGGCGACCGTCCAGCAATATTACAATTAACATGGCTCATACTTTGTTAGTTAATCTAATACTAGTATACTAAAATGTGAGCACGTGCCCAAAACTAAAACTACAATTGTGCACATGTTTTACTACTTTAGAATTATATCTGTGCATGTGTTTGGATTGAGAGTTAAAAAAAGAAAAGAAAATTTAAGTATAATAAATTATAAGACTAAGTTTTATATCAGTAATGGTTATCAAATTCTACTAATTCACTTGTCATTATTTTATCAACACCATGAACACAAACAATAATGCCATAGAGAGTAATGCGTTTATATTCAGATAAAATGCATAATATTTAATTTATAATGACTAATATTAAATTTAGAGAGATTATAATAATTTATTCAAACAATTTAATTATATTTAATTAAATAATAATAATAATAATAGTCAGGTGGAATTTATATTCGTGTTCTTTACGCTATTAGAATGATTTTAATATATATGTGCTTGATTTAGTGGAATGTTATGAGATTTGTACATATATATACATATATATATGTATATATGAATGTGGTTATGTATATGAATATAAATGTGAAGATTTTACACATATTTGAGTTATCCTTTGATTAAGTGTTGATGATACATGTGATTTAAATATATAAATGTTTGTATATGAGTTATTATGGAGATTATAGGTTGAATGGATGATTTGGGGTTGTTTTAGAGTTGGAATTTGTTGAAAACGAACCCAGAGATCGGGTTTTGGACATTAGCGTCCAAACGGCATTTGGCAGTATACTTGTCCGCTTGCGTTTGGTGCTGGCGTCTAAACGGCACTGGCAGAATGCTTAAAAATAATAGATTTTGATTTCAAAACTCCTGTTTCGTGCCCAAACCTAATCAAGGTTGATTATAGAATATTAAATGAATTCCAAATTATCGTCAAGCCTAATGTATTTATATTATTATGATGATATTCGTTTACATGATTGAGCATATCATGCGCATGGGGCTGGGGTGGTATTATCTGGTTATTGTTGTGATTGTTGACTGCCCGAAAATGCCATAATTATATTTTGACTTGTCGAGGCACAAGTTATATATATAAACAAGATCCATAATTTGGAAAAAAAAAAAGATAAAATTAGATTTTAAAAATACTGGATGATCCTCAGTCGATATATATGACTAAAGTTTGATCATTTGGAGTTAGGTCGTTAATTATGATATATGATTACAATATTTTTCTCCAGACTGCGGCCGGACTTTCCTTGAGCTAAGTAAATGCCTAACTAAGAGTGTAACACAATTCTTTAGTAGAAAGGACAGAGGGTGTAACACAGTTTCCTTGAATCTTATACCAATGGGAGTATAACATAATTTTTCATTCGGTTTTTACATATATATGGAGATATACATTTGCTGTAAGCGTAAACAATGTGGTTAGTGACTTCGCGTGCTGTGCTAAACGTCACCCGTCCCAAGATAAGGTTGGAGGTAGAGGGAGATTAGAGCAGGCATTAACATTACATTCTATCACATCCCATTGTATGAGGTTACATATATATTCCTTTATATTAAGTTGTCACTGTAACATGACTGTGACATTAATCAATGAAATATATAGTGAATCTAGTTGATCATGAATTTGATTATGAAATAATAGATATAAATTTAGGAACTACGATGACTTAATTCTTAAAATGAGATATATAAGTAACTTAGGCTTGAGTAGTCTAAATCCGGTCTTAACTATGGATAATAATGATTGTATTTGTTCTTCTAAATTGAGAATTGAATTATTAGTATTATAAATTGTATGATCAGAGAATGGGTCTGATTCTTATATTTACAACATTATGAGATGGATATATATAAACATTATTATAGCCTCTCCGTCGTGCTGCTGCTCCAAAATAGGATGCCTTTTCGAAGGAGCATTATTCTTCTGTTGAGGTTTTGTCACATTTGTCCTTTATAGTTGCATGGATTCTTGATGTTGAACACGGGCAGAATGCACGCCAAATGGTTCAACTTCAGGAGTGATTGTAAGAGCAGTTCCAAGTTCACGCCTAGAGCTTAGAACTTTCTCAACGTGGCTTTCAAGTCCCTTTCCAGAATACACTCCAAGAAGTTCATCGTACTCATCATTCGTACTAGAATTAGGCCCCTCATCATCAGAAAGGCCATCATCAAGTCCCTTCTCTTTCTCTTCCTTAGTTCTTGCAAAATCTCCTCTAGTTCTGTTTGTTTCGCTTTTGTGAGGTCCAGTAGCTCTTGCCTTTTTTTTGTTGCCTTTGAGTCAATTACTCTCTGTTGCTTCCTCATCGCCTGACTTGGGGTCGTAATTGCCAACATATTTCCTTTCTGCTTGATAACTTGTGCATCTGCCTTGCCTTATGGTGATTGTGGTGGTGTTGAATTCTCACCAGAAGCCATTGTCAGTTTTTCAGATGGAAAATTGAACAAAGTAGTACTTTAGTATCATGGGGAACAAAGAAACAAACCCCATGGTGGACATCAAATGTGCGGCAATAAAATCTTCCTTGCAGGAATTTGCCCTCCACGTCAACTAAAAACCCGAAATCAAGCCTGCCGAGCACAAAAAAATAGAAGGTTATAGTTGGAGAGATGGTTCATGACTAGAAAATCTTCTGACGGTCAAGTCAGCAAGAGCTCGAAGTATTTTATAAAGAACGAAAGCAATAGTGCAAGGTTGACGATAAAGAGCGTACCCGAATTTTTGAACTAAGTTTTATATTTATAGTTGGACAATATAAATAAATAAATAAATAAATGATTTGTTGGCAATCATTATGTAACTTGTATATATATTATAGTGCGCCGCATCCCTTGTCTCATTAAATACCTTTCTTTTCCTATTTAATGTCCCCATCCTTCATTTAATGCACGTGGGCTAAATGAGCATCTAAGTTGATTGGCTTTACCCCCTTTGATGTCCAAATGTCACTTCTGTCTGTCACTTGTAAAGAGATAATCTAACTAAGTTAGTTTTTAAGCAACTAAGTTAGTTCATTTATGACTACTTTGCATGTATGGTTAGAACTTAAACCCATCTGATTCATGAACGAGGTGGGACCTTAGTTTAATCTCCTTTTAATTACTTCTGCTTTCCTGAGCACTTTCCTTAATCGCTTGAGGATGCGCCACCTGTCCAGGTGATTCTCGTTCCTACATTACCATCGCTTAGGAATGCGCCACCTATCCAAAGTTATTTTTGTACCAACACCTTCTAATCTAATAAACGGGTCAATCACATCTATACCTGGAGTTAGACCCGGACAAGGTTTTGGTCTAAATCTATTCCATTGACAGGCTTTTGTATAAGACTCGTGTTGTAAGATCAGTGCAGGATGAAATGCACGCATTCTTCCTTTTTCAAATAAATATACCGTTTCCAATAGTTACTAACAATATTGTATTTAATATTTGTGGCTGGTCGACCCAATGTAAAACGGGCTGAGAAGTTCAAGTTAGCGTGAAGAAAATGCTTCAGAAAACAGTAGATTGATCAACGGATGCGCTTGAAATGATTGATGATTTGCAATGGTGGCAATGGTAAGGAGACCAGTGGTGCCGTATCATTCTCAAATGTAGACTTCTGAGGCAACATGGACACAAGGTCTCACGAGGTACTTCAATTATTTAACATCCACTAGTGAAGTTACACTTTTTTTGGGGGCGGGGACCAGTGGCACCGTATCATTCTCAAATGTAGACTTCTGAGGCGACATGGACATAAGGTCTCACGAGGTACTTCAATTATTTAACATCCACTAGTGAAGTTACACTTTGGGGGGGTGTGAAATTAAATTTATCATTTTTGTATTTTTGCATTCTTTGGTTAATTTTTTTTTAGTGATAATTAATGAAAGAGACAAAGTAAAATTATAATAAAAGTATAAGGACAAAGTGTTATGATTTATAGAACATATTAATTTAATGAAAATAAGGGCAAAGTACAAAAAAATATTAACTATAACTTATTAATTTTTTTTATCAAAATTTACTATTAAATTTTTTTGTGCAAAATATCAGTAAGTATAGCACATAATATAATAAATTATATAGACAATAAACTTAATAATAATTATATTTTTTGATAAGGAGAGATATCTTATAAAATCTCATGTACTGTTAAAAGATCAGTTAAACCATTAAACTATTAAAAGAATATTTATCTTTTTAACGTGTAAAGATAATTTTCTATCTCTCAAAAATTAATATCGCTTATCTCCTAGTCCTAAC
Source organism: Vitellaria paradoxa (assembly GCA_019916065.1). NCBI lineage: Eukaryota > Viridiplantae > Streptophyta > Magnoliopsida > Ericales > Sapotaceae > Vitellaria > Vitellaria paradoxa. Next base: position 55,966,656 of record CM034235.1, on the reverse strand, counting down.
CATGTTTACATAACTCATTATCCTTCTTTTGGGTACTTGGTGTTCTATCAATAAAAATTCTAGAGAAATCTGTCCCTATTAATAACCAATAATATTGTATAGAACATGAATATTTGAATATGAATTAGAAATATGACTTACATGTCCTCCTAACCACAAAAAAACTAATAATAAATAAACAAAATTAAATTAAAAAAATAAAAGTTTAAAAAGAGAAAAGATATGATGGGGTTAAATTATTTTCAAGATTTATGGTTAATGATACAGATAGTTACGTATGGAACGAGATTTTCTTCTCATTTTCTTTTTTTATTTTTTAAATTACAGTGGTGTCACTTCCTTCAATACCAACAAACAAGCATATCTCACTATTAAGATCATGTTCTTAGAGATTTGAATCAAAATTTTAAACAGTCGACGCTTTTGTATTCAAGGACCCTATAGTATCAAATTAATAGTTAAGAAGACATGTTTAAGAAGGGGGGAAAAATCCCTTCATTTATTAAAAACGTTAAGTCTTACAAATAGCCTAAAATGATAGCCATGAAATCGCATTTTAATGGGTCCCACATTAAATTTGCTCAAAAATTACTAATTTGAAAAACAGGGAATAAATTTAAGAAAAATTAACGTAATTGAATCAAAAAATAATTTGTCAATGGAACTAGTTACAACGGTTTAAAATACTAACTCAATTGTTAAAATAAGAAACGACAATATATTAAAAAAATTAGTAAAAATAAAAAAATATAAAATGATTATAAAATTAGTAAATAAAAAATTAAATAAATTTAAAATTAATAGAAATCAATTCTGATCCCTAATCTACCAGTAGTTTGCGAAGACACAAATTAGAGTTTGAAAAGTAAGACACCCGACAGTTGGCTGTGGACATGAGTCTAAATGATTCCAAAAATATGAAAAATATGTATTATAGGTATCCATCGAAATCCCCTACCAAAATTATCATTGTACCAATCTGCTCTATCAAAATTACCATCTCACCCTTAAAAGTCCAATCATTGCCACCCAACTTGCTCATTTTTGAGTTTTCTATCGCTACTTATATTTATTATCAGTTTCATATAACAAGTTGCATCATGTTTACGATAACTTTTATTCTTTGAAAAAAAAAAAAAAACTTTTATTCTTGCCATGGAACTTGAATCATCACGCACATCACTGTTATTCCCATTAAATGCAATTATTGATTATTTCTGTTAAATGCGACTATTGATTTTTTTTTTTTTTTTAGAACACTGAAAACAACATGTTACACTTAAAACAAGTACTTTGATTTTTTTTAAATGTATTTATTCAAATTTAAAAAAAAAATCAAAATTATCAATAATTTTTTTAAATATTTTTTGTTAAAAGAAACGAAATTTAAATAAAAAAATTCAATTCTTCTAAATTTCTCAAACATTTTTCACCATCCGATGTTTAGTATAGGTGCACAACCCACCCGCCATTGTTAAAACTTCTAAAAGTTTTGGAAAGTATTATCAACACGGGCAGAGTTACATGGGGCAAGGGGGCAAGTGACCCCTTCAATCTTTAAGATAAAATTACTAAAATGTCCTTCTTGTTATTTTAATTTTATTTAAAAATTAAAATATTTTGATTTTATTAAAAATTTAAAGTTAACTCAGAATTTTTTTAACATATAAGAAGTTTAAAAGAATCAAACTTGATATTTTTTGTAAAATAAAGTGTATCATTTTAATACATTATTACATATTTTTGTTTATACTATCAGTAAATTTAGCATATAACACAATAAATTCTATAGATAATAAAATTTAATAATAATTATATTTTTTGTAGCGAGGGATATCTCTAATAAACTTCAGGTGCTTGAACTATTAACCGTAAGAAATATATTCACTAGTTAATACTCAAGAATAATTTATTTTCTCTCTAAAAATAACATCATTTTTCTCTTACTCTTAATCGAAAAATAAATCGATTGTTATTTTTTCTTGGGCGTTCGGTGCCCCCCTTGGTGCCCGGTGTCCCCTCAACAAAAATTCTGACTCCGCCCTTGATTATCAAGGAGTGACTTTATATGCTTTTAAAAGATCCAAAACAAAATATAATTACGCAGGTGGACTTTTTTATTTATGTTTTCAATTACGTTTCACTATTAATGGAGTACATATCAACTGCATACATTCTTTTTTTTTTTTTTTTAAATTTAAGGATATTTAAGTGCCAATTGTCTAGCTTGAAGCTATATTGCAAACTTTTTTAGGCATTTCTCTCTAGGAATGCATCAAGGGTTTTCAATATTGAATTAAAACTTCTAGCCTAATCAAGTATTCCACTCCATAATTCATTGCAGAAGTTTTTCAATTAGAATAAATACTCACAATGAATATCTAGAAAAAGGAAATCAATTTCTTATGAGGCAATCTGACAAAAATCTTGGGGGAAAAAAAGAAAGGAGACGAACTACTTAGTGTACGTGCATTACTTTGTTCGTGGAATGAGCAATCTGAATGTTTTATTTTTATTTTTTATTTGTTGATAAGAATAACGAATCTAGATAACGATATATAGTTAAGTAAATGGAAAGTTTTTTAATCTACAAAAGAAAAGTTCTATTAGAATGATGTAGAAATAATGACTTCGTAATAAAAATTTTTTATTGAACTTCTAATTTTTAATTTTTTTCTGAAAATGATAAGATGACAATAAAATTACTTTATTTCTAGTTTAAAATATTTTGATTGTGTGATATAACTCTAAATAAATATAAAAAGACATTTATACAGATGGTTAAATAGTTATACATGGATATCGGAGGAGTATTTTTAATTAGATATTACTTTTTAACTCGTCAGGTAATTAAATAATAAATATTCATTAAATAATCAAATATTTATGACCTTCAAATATAAAGCGATAAATTAGATAATAAATTCAAGCTCTTATAATTTAAATAGGTAATTAGATAATACTCACCAACTACTCAATAAATGAATAACTAGTGTAGATAATTTCTACAATAATGCAGTACTAATCGAACACGTTGCAATGGAGATAATCAGGATTCGTTCTATAATACATATCGAATATATTATATTTACCGTTTTCAAGCTTAACAATAATTTTGTTTTTTTACTCTAACTCGTCTTGTTATCTATGAAATTTGAAGATATTTACACTTCGAAACAAAATAAGGTCCTGTTTGTTACAACAAAAAATCATCAAAATTTATCAATTTTAACTACTTTTTATATTTTTTTCAATCAAAATTTTTTACATTTTACCTTTATGTCACATTTTTATACTTTTATTATACTTTTTACCTCATTTTTTATCAATCAAACGCCCCCTAAGTATTCATCTTAGAAAACGGGTTAAAATTATTATCTCTAGGTACAATTGCTAACTGTCTCTTCAAAATCGGACTTACTTAAACTCTGTGCAATAGGTGTGTTTAGAATTATATAAAATTATATAAAATAATATAAAATTATAAAAGTAAATGTCTCGTAATTCGTATAATAAGTGAAAATTTTAAATTTTACTGTCTCGTAACTTATATTTGTAGAGATTTATAAAATTTTATTTATTATTATTTTTTTTAGAGTTCTAAAGGGAGAAAATGAATAATGATAGAAGTGGTGGGGTACGTCCGAACCGACGAGGCGTTGACTACATGGGTAATTTTAAGAACTTATGGATCAACGTGGCTATACTCCCGTTCAACCGATTTTCTCCATTATCCACTGATGTTTTTTTAATGACTTAAAAAGGCCTATGCCCACTGAGGTTCCATCAACTGAGCTGCTCAACAATCGGCTACTAATATTTTGATTTTTTTTAAATAATTAAATTTATTTTTTTAGTTTTAATTTTTTTAAATTAAAAAAGTCTTAATAATAAAAAATTAAAAAATTAACTACTAAAAATTAATTTTTTTCCCTTTACAAACAAAAAAAATATCTTTTTAATACGCAGTTAATAGCCAATAAAAAAACAAAAAAAGTTAATTTTTTTCTGTTTTTTAATAATTAACTAGTTACTAGTTATAAAAAAAAATCTATTTTTTTTTTCTAAATTTAACCTGATATTTCCCCCTGCATTGTAAGGAAACACATCACATGCAAACAATAGCTTTTAATTTTTATTTATTTTTTCAATTAATTTCAACAGCGAAATGGAAGTTGTATTTAAGTAGTCCTAGGTTGTCGCACAATTACCCAAACGTTCACAGCAACTTGTGATCGAGCTAGGTTCTCACATAATAATATTAGCCAGTTATGCAATCACAAGCTTCACAGCAGCTTGTTAGAATTTCAATTTCAATGGCTCTTAATCTTTTCCTTGCACTTCCTACCTCTTTATACTTCTACTAGGCTGCCACCTCAGGCCGTGTTTCACAAGCAGCTCCAGTTCGTCACCGATTTCTGCATAACATTCGATGCAAAGCCATGAGCCAGACTGAAGATCGAACGATTATTAGGAGATCTGGAAACTACCCACCAACCATTTGGAGCTACGACTATTTGCAGTCACTGAATAGTGAATATGCGGTAGATGCGGTTACTGTTGTTTTAGTTGTTAGTTGTTATATTGTGCTTCATTGGATGCAATGTTTTCTAACAAAACGCACATATATACATATATATGTGTGTGTGTGTGTACCTATATATGGATTTATTGTAGGGAGACGAAGAGGTAAAACGGGTTGCGCAGTTGAAGGAAAATGTGAAGAAAATGCTTGAGGAGGTGGTGGATCCATTGGAAGGACTTGAGATGATTGACGACTTGCAAAGACTTGGAGTGTCTTATCACTTCAAGGATGAGATAAAGAGTGTGTTAGAGTCCATATACAAAGAGAGTAATAATAATTGGCACAACAAGAGCTTGCATGCTACTGCCCTCAAATTCAGAATTTTGAGGCAACATGGGTATAACGTCTCACAAGGTATTTCGAAGGATTTGACAAAAAAAAAAAAAAAAAAAAACATGAAAGGCAAATGAAATTGGGTGGCCCTACTTTATTAAAAGGTTTTGTCCCCCCCAAAAAAAATTATCAGAATAATGTGACATTATACGGCACTAATGTAAATATGACATATATAATAACGAATCAATTTAATTTGTTTGCAAGACTTATATTATATCAAAATTACCATGTTATATTTCGATTGCCTACCTCCAATAAAAAAAAAAAAAGGATGTGAAAAGATGAAATAATTGGGCATTAGTAGTTTGCGTTTTCCATCTTTACTTTAATTGTTCACTTTGATTGTAGACATTTATACCAACTTTACGGATGAAGCTGGGAATTTCAAGGAATTCTTGAGTGAAGATACAAAAGGACTCCTATATTTGTACGAAGCATCATACCTTTTAGTTGAGGGAGAAAATTTATTGGAAAAGGCCAGAGATTTCTCAACTAGAAATCTAAAAGAAAGCCTCAAAAAGAGCGCAGATCCATATCTTGCCATACTGGCTACTCACGCCTTGGATCTTCCTTTACATTGGAGGATGATAAGGCTAGAGGCAAGGTGGTTCATTGATGTATACAAGACAAGACCGGATGCAAATCCTATAATACTCAAGCTTGCAAAATTGGATTTCAATATGGTGCAAGAAATTCACCAGGAAGATGTAAAGCACGCATCAAGGTGAGTGATGCTGGCACTCTTATATTTATAATTCAATTTATTAAAATTTTAGTCTCAAAATAATTAATATTTGAGTTTGCTCCACGAATCCTTTTCCTTCGTTCATTTCTATCATGAATAATGTTTTAAGTAAGATTATTTGAAATCATGTATTTACTCACAATTTCATTTTGTGTAACCTTAGATCTACATTATGCGTGTGTTTGAAGTGATAAAAAGTGAGAAAAATAAGATAAAGTAAGAAAAATTGTGAGTTCATAATCTGTGCAATGAACGAAAAAAATTGATGTGACAAAAAGTTTATAGAGGTTTATAGAATTTTTTGGAGCTCCAAACGGTGCTTATATCCTATTGATAACTTTTACATGAGTCCATTCACTATTTTTAACTAGTACATCTCTAGATTTTAGGCATGACTAAACTATTTTAAATTGTTAAAATAAAAAAATAAAAGATAAAAAAAAATAGAATTAGAGAGACAATATGAACTTTACATTTTGTCATGTATTTCATAAAAGTTAAGCAGAACCTTTTATATAAGCTTATATATAAGCTTACAATGAGATGTATGTATGGTAATTATTTACATATCAAAATAAACCTAACTACTTGTTAAAAAATAAGATATAGAATATTCCATATAGGTAATATATATAATGAATATCTCATATCTAATATACAATATTCTAACACCCTCTCTCAAACTTAAGGTGATAAACTCATATCTAATATACAATATTCTAACACCATCTCTCAAACTTAAGGTGATAAATTAACTTGAGTTTTAACATAAGAGCATTCCAGAAATAGCTGAACTGAATAGTAAAAAAAACCATGCATGTAGAATCTGGAGTTGTGTAGCTGCTGATAGCGACGAAGTTTTGACGGTGAATTCCTAAAAAATTTTGCTGCCATTGATATAATTATTTTTCAGATTGAAGATCAAAAAACAACCAAACAGAATATACAAGAAAGACAAAACTGAAAAATATCGGAAGGAAATAGTAGTACCTTACTCACCAGAGTTTACAATCAATAAAAAATGGTACTATGAATAGGATGAATGATAAAACATTGAGAGATCATCCTAAATAAAAAGATGTACTGAGACGGTAAAATATGAAAAAATAGATGTCAGAATTAAAATAAGAAAGGTCAAAAAAACTCTAAGAACCGATTCAGACTGTAGATGAAAAAAGTTTTTACGATGATTATAGTAGTGTTATAGAAGAGTAAGGCTCTAAAAAAAAACTAGAAAAGAAAAATGTAAAAATTTCTAATACCATATTGCAATAGAAGGTGAAAGAATTTTCTGTATATATTGTGGTGATGAAAAATAGCGCAGCAAAATAAGTTCAGTGAGAGTACTAGTGGAAGTTGAATAGATCTGCCGAGAAGACAAAATTGACAAGGTTTAGAAGACAAATTGAATCACACCAAATTTGTGTGACCTAATCTATCTAGGATTGAAAACCATGAGTTCTGGTACTATGTTAAAAAAAATAAAAGACAAGAAAATAATAGAATTGGAGAAAGAATATAAACTCAACATCTTATCGCATAATTATAAAGGTTAAAAACAGGCCTTTATATAGGTTTACAGTGAGAGATATGCATGGTAATAATTTACATATTAAAATAAAACTAATTACTTGCTAAAAAGTAAAATATAGAATGTTCTAATATATGCAATATAGATAAAGAATATCTGATATCTAATATATAATATTTTAATACAAACGACCTATTTTAAACTCTATTTTTTTTCTTCTACTAGTGACACATCAACTTTCTTTTCGATTCTTTTTTTTTTTTTTTTTTTACTTACAATAACTTTTTTTGTACTACTATGCATATATCTTGGTATCGTCATTTCTGTTATTCTTATCTTAGGAAAGCATAACTATTGGACTTTGTAATAATTGCCTTATAATATTTTTCCTTAATGTTGATATTGGTGTGTTATCATAAACATTTGGTATATGTATCGAAAATTGTACAGTTAGGTATAGAATTTCATACTTCCTTTTTATTAATCTATATGTAGGTGGTGGAAGGATACATGTTTAGCAGAAAAGTTGAGTTTTGCTAGGGATAGCCTGATGGAGAATTTTTCATGGACGGTGGGAATGTATTTTGAACCTGATTTTGCATACGGTAGGAGGATGTTGACAAGGATCGGTGCCCTAATAACAACAGTTGACGATGTCTATGACGTGTATGGCACATTGGAAGAACTTGAACTATTCACCAATGCCCTTGAGAGGTCAGTGGAAAGCATTGTTGTTTATACTATTTGCATTTCCAAGCTTCATGTTTAACATGAAAAGTAAAAACTAATTTCTTGCTCTTTACTTAGGTGGGAAGTCGCAGCGATGGAAAAACTTCCAGAGTATATGAAGATATGTTTTCTCGCAGTATTCAACACGGTTAACGAAATGGCTTATGATGCTCTTACGGGAGAAGGAGTCGACGTCATATCACACCTTAAGAAAATGGTTTCACTTCCTTTCTGAACTAGTTTTTTTTTTTTTTTTTTTAAGTGCCATTGATTTCTATACATATTCGCGACTGTTTAATCCCCATCGTCCGTCTCCATGAGTTATATCACGAGTCGGGTCCCATCCTAAAAAATTAATTTATTGGACAGCTTACCTCCGTCACGGTCCGATTTGGGCTTCTCAGAGATGAATGGTATGGATTCAACAGTCGCGATAGTGTAGCTGAACTGTCTTCAATTTTTATATCATTTGATTAACAGAAACCTTTTTTTTTTTTTTAAATGCTTTAGTGGGCAGATATCTCTAGATCCTACTTGTTGGAGGCAAAGTGGTACCACAGCGGATATAAACCGACCCTTGAAGAATACCTTAGCAATGCATGGATTTCGATAGCAGCTCCTCTTGGGCTAGTTCATGCTTATGTTTTAACTGCTAAGCCATTAACAAGTGAGGCCTTGCAATGTTTGGTGAATTATCCCAATATGATTCGCTGGTCATCTATCATTGTACGACTTTCAGATGACTTAGGAACATCATCGGTGAGCAAGCTATCACCTTTGCCTCTTCCCTAAATAGGGTTCATAAATTTGGGCACAATATTTATCAAGGAAAGAAGAAGAAAGGAAAGCGAAGATAAGCGCCTAATGAAAATATTTACCTACTAAAAATTTTTTTGAACTTAATAAGAAGCTAATTATGTAATTTAGCAGTATATAACATTTAATATTTTTTGATATCATGCAGGACGAGTTAAAAAGAGGAGATAATTTCAAATCAATTCAATGTTATATGCATGAAATTGGTATCGGTGAAGAAGAAGCTCGCAAACACATAAAATTCATAATTAACGAGACGTGGAAAAAGATGAATAAAGATCGATTCAAAGATTCTTCGTTCTCAGAGGTATATGTTGGGATCGCCATAAATTTTGCAAGGATGTCTCAGTGCATATACCACTATGGAGATGGGCATGCCGGTAAAAGCCAAGAGTTCAGTGATAGTGTCAAGTCATTACTAGTCGATCCCATTCCCCTTAATTAGGGAGACATCGAGGGATTTTTTTTTTTTTATTTAGTTATTCCACCAGGGATTGAGGCCGGCCTGCGATTTAGTATTACTAATTATATTTTGTCGTCTATGTATTTGTTGCTCCTTGCAAGCGTTTGCTTGCCTCGGTATGCCATTTTATGGTTTTATTAATTGTTTCTCTTTTGCTTCTGTAAAATTCTTACCTTTTCAAATATATATATACACAATATATTATATGGACGAGGGTCCGAAAACCCTGGCATTGTATGACAATGGAAGTTCAAGTTGCAGCCCTTTTGTGCTGCTCAACCTATTCTTCTATAAAAGCTACAATTTTGTAATCTATGCTCCCATTAGTAGCACCAAATAATTTAAAAATCTACCAATTGGACAGAAAAAAAAAAAAAGAAAGAAAAACTCAACAAAATTAAGAACACCTAAATAATTATCAATAACCAAACATAATACCACGATCCTCTTTAATTGCAGGAGGAGGAGCAGGTTCCATCCATCAAAGTAGACAAGATCAAAATGTGAGGTAGTGGAGGTAGTACTTCTATTAAAAGATGAATCAGTAAGGGTTGATTTGTTTTGTTTTTCTATTTTTTATTTTCTATTTTGAATTCATTTTGTCCTTTTAAAAATAAGGAAACACGTCAAAACTTATCTGATTACCTATGTTTTCAAAATTTATATTCAAAAATAAAAAATAACTTTATACATGAAATAAAAAATGACAAAAAATCTTTTTGAGAGTTTTTAACAAAAAACGAGGAAAATCTCAAAACAAAGAAAATAAAATTTTTCTATTTCCCCATTTTAAGATTTTTAACACATAAAACAAAAATAGAAAACAGAAAATAGAAAAGTAAACCAAACGCCACCTAAATTTTTCCAATTTAAATCAATTTTAACTTAATATATATATATATATATATATATATATGATATCAATAGTACCTAAACTATCACCAGATACCAAATATTTCGAGCAAATAAGAAACAATACCAAATCTAGAACGCCATGAATAAAAGCAAAAGACTTTTGGCTCGATCAAAAAAAAAATATAAAAAAAAGACAAATTAGGAGTGATAGTTCGAAATTAGCCCACATCCTCAACCGGCTAGCAGCGTTTTTGCTCTGTTTTAATTAATTTGCTTCATTGCTTTGCTGCTTCTTAATTTGATACGTTCTATAATTTTCCCTCAATAAACCCTTCAAATTTATATATTTTGACACCCTAGCTTCTTAAATATTTGAGGGTGTAGGTCTGAATTTATTGTTTTGTTCATAAATATATTTTGACACCCTAATTAGATATTTAAAAATATAAGTTTGAACTCGTTATTTTGTTCACAAATTGTCAATTACAAATATAATACTTGACAAAAATATTAAAGAAATATTTTTTAGTTTTTGGTCCTCATTTAAAGCCCTAGCTTGAAGCATAAACAAAGTTTTAGGGAGGGTTTCGTTGCTTGATCTTCCATATAATTTTTTTTTTTAGGGGTAAGTAAGATGATCTTCCATATAATTGATCAAGAATAGACTTTGATTATCTTACCTTTATTTGTAGTAACAATGTCACTTCTATGAAATCCATCTTTTAGAAGTCAACTTTTAATAATTTTTTATAATTTTTGGTAAGCGAAACTTTTGATGTGTTTGGTAAAATATATAAAAATTTTCACTATTTTTAGCAACTTTTAGGTGTTTGATAAAAATTTTTGACAACTTTAGTAATTTTTTGAGTGAATGGTAAAAATTTTAGTAACTTTTGAGTTAAATTGAAATGACCATTATACCTTGTTATGTGGGCAAAAGTTGGTGCATCGGTAACCTACCACGTCGGTAAAACACCAAATTTTTGATATTTTACCAAATACTTAAAAAGTTTTTAGGATTTGCAGAAAAGTTACTGAGATTTGTGTAATGTTATTGGGGTATGTAAAAAATTTATTAGGGTTTATAAAAATTTATTGAGGTATGTAGATAATGTTTGGAGTGGTAAAAAAAAAAGAAAAAAAAACAAGAAAAAATGTGGTTTGGGATAACTTTTGCCATTTGGTATTTTTAACCTAAATCACGTTTTTTGAAGATAAATAGCGTAACTTTTGGACTTTTACGGTAAAAATTTGGAGAGAGAAACTGTGAGAATGGTTTTTTGGTTGTTCCCACAAATTTATGTTAGAATTTTTTTGAAAGTTGTTAAACTTTTTGACTTTTGTGAGAAAAAGTTAGTAAGAGAAACTGTGGGAATGATTTTTCCAGTCCGTTTTCACGGATTTATGTCAAATTTGTTGAAAAGTTATTAGAGTTTGTAAAAAAAAAAAATTGTAGTTTTTGTAAAAATTAATTTGTTAGGATATGTAGGTATATATAGAAATTTATAGAGATTTCACGAAATATGAGGTGACCAAAATGTGTTAGATAGTTTTAGAGATTTTCAAAGATTTTTACTAGTATTTGGCATTTGGTATTTTTAACCCAAATCACATTTTTTTTGAAGATGAATAGTGTGACTTTTAAGCTTTTACGATAAAAAGTTGGAAAGAGAAACCGTGAGAACGGTTTTTTGGGTCCATTCTAGGTCAGAATTTTTTTGAAAGTTGTTGAACTTTTTGATTTCTGCATGAAAAAATTGGAGAGAAAAACTGTGGAACGGTTTTTCGGTCCATTCCCAGGGATATATCAAATTTGTTGAAATTTTTTAAAAAGTTATTGTGGTTTGTGAAAAAGTTATTGGGGTTTGTAAAAAAGTATTGTAGTTTTTGTAAAAATTAATTTGTTAGGATATATAGATATATATAGAAATTTATAATGATTTCATGAAGTACGAGGCGACCAAAATATGTTAGATAGCTTTAGAAATTTTCAGAGATTTTTATTGGTTTTTAGTAAATCAAATGGTGCCATAAATATATATAAATTTATAAAAATTTCATAAATTACGAAGAGTGCAAAATGTGTTAGAAAAGTTTAAGGTTTTCAAAGGTTTTTAGTGTTATTTAGAATTTTTTATTGTGCCAAATGGACCCGTGATCTACTTGTAAAGTTGGTGCAAAATAGATATTTTCACAATCTTGTAGAATTCAATCATCCTCACATTCTGTGTGGTAAACCTTTTGGGGATGATCATTGGATGTTTAAATGTTCAGGTTTTAGGTTTTGCATCCACAGCCTTCATATATATTCTGAAGATGCATTTACATGGTTACTTTCAAATGGGGTATTTTTCCTGCACATGGTGCATTTCCATAAATAACAAGTTTATTGAAATAAATGTTGGAAATAAATTCATACAATTGTATGTAAAAAATTGAAATATTAATTCTATAAAAATAAGATATGCGGAAGTATACCAGATTGTGATTGTTCCATCTTCAAATTTGAAAGATTAAAAATATTATAGCTTGACTTTTCTTTATATCACAATCAATATGACGGCTATCAATGGGAGCAACTATCTATATATTGTGAAGAGAGAATACCTAACCAATATATAGAAGGTAAACTCTAGCCTCACTGAGCTTTCCCATAAAAAGCCTGCAGTGGGCTTAACAACCAGCTCACACTAACTGTTTAACCTCATTATCCCTATTAGGTGCACATAGGCCTAATAATATAGATCACAATAAAATAAGACTTATCATGTATATCCTCATCTTTAACTTGGTTCTAACCTATTTTTAGCAAAATAAAAATTAATTAATACATGCTCAATATATGAAAAATTTTAACATTCTCCCACTTAAGAAAGCATTAATTATTTCTTTTTAATTTTAAAAAAAATTTTAAAAATGACTCTCAGATTAGAGACTATATGTGGCCACATTTCAAAGCCAAGTAAAGATGAGAAACAACAACACCTAAAAAAATCCCATTAAATTAGATAATCAATATCAAACCAAGTATGACATTACACTTATAACTCATGTGATACTACCCATGATTACAAATATCAATGATTTTATCGATATGGATCAAATGAGATAGTGTGGTGGAAATTAGCACTCAATAGGTGATCTTATAAATGTGCTAATCCCTTATCAGTGTAATTCTCTTTAGATATGATCATCAAACAAGTAAGAGAGTTTTTTAAATTCTCTTTCAATACACTTATTAAATAAGCAATAGAATTCTAAAGTTTCAAATGGAAATCAATATATCTTACACAAAATATCTCAAAAGTAAGATAATACGTATCCCAAAATACTTAAGTAACAAGAAACTTAAGACTTCAAATATAATATATATACAAAATCATGAATATATTCATGTACCAATGGTATCAAAAGAACATAGATGATAACTTTCATTTAATATCAAGAAGAATGAGAAATTATAAGTCTCAACATAAAAAAAATCTATTACATAATATAAAGTAATAACTCCCACTGACCAAGTACATCAAAAGACTCTATAAGACTATAACACCCCTGTTAGAAACGTGCTTATTAAAAACAATGGGTCTAAGTCCCTTGGTTAAAGGATCTTCCATCATCTATTCAGTACCAATATGCTCAATGATGATATCTCATTTCTTTACCAAATCTCTAACAGATAAATATTTGATCTCTATACGTTTAGACCCACTTAAAAATTTATTATTCTTGGAAAAGAAAACGGCTGCACTATTATCACAAAAAATGTCTAGTGGTCTAGCTATAGAATCGATCATCTTTAGTTCTGAGATGAAATTTCGCAACTAAATAGTATAAGTTGCAGCATCAAAATAGGCTACAAACTCAGTATTCATAGTCGAAGACGTTGTAAGAGTTTGCTTGACACTCTTCCAAGAAATAGCTCCACCGGCTCGCATAAATATATGTCATGAAGTAGACTTTATGTTATCCATACATTCAGTAAAATCTAAATCTGAATAACCAATAACTTCAAGATTATCAACTCTTTTATAAATAAGCATATAGTCTTTGGTTCTCCGTAAATATCTCATAACTTTCTTTGCAGCTACCCAATGATCCATTCTAGGATTCGAGAGATGCCTCTCAAAAACACTCACAGCAAAAGTTATATCTGGCCGAGTACATACCTGTGCATACACGAGACTACCAACTGCACTGGCATAGGATATGTTCTGCATGGGTTTCACTTCAAGACCATTCTTGAGTCTTTGACTCTTATTGAATTTATCTCTCTTCACAATTGGAACTTTACCAGGTTGACAATTTTGCATATTAAACCTCTCAAGTACACGATTGATGTATCCCTTTTGAGAAAGCCTCAACATACCACGAGATTTATCACGAATGATCTCAATGCCTAAAACAAAAGAGGCTTATCCAATATCTTTCATATCAAAAGTGTTAGACAACAGTGACTTAGTATCTCTCAAGAGACCTAAATCAGTAGTAGTAAGAAGGATATCATCAACATAAAGAATAAGAACGATAAAATTTCTTCCACTGACCTTAAGATATATGCATTGATCAACATTATTTTCGACAAAACCTAAAAAAGTGACTATTTCATCAAATTTTAAGTACCATTGGTGTGAAACTTGCTTCAAACCATAGATGAACTTTTTCAACTTACACATTATGTGTTCTTTACTTTCTATCTTGAAATATTCTGGTTGCGACATATAAATATCCTTATTTAGATCACCATTCAAGAAGGCGGTCTTGACATCCATTTGGTGGAGCTCCAAGTCAAAATGAGCCACCAAGCCATGATAATCCTAAATGAGTCCTTTGATGAAACAGATGAAAAGGTCTCATTACAATCGACTCATTCTCTTTGAGTAAAACCCTTAACAACCAATCTAGCATTGAATCTCTCAATCTGCCCTTTAAAGTCCTTCTTAGTTTTAAAAACCCATTTACAACCAATAGGCTTGTAGTCCATAGGAGGATCAACGAGCTCCCACACTTCATTATGTGCCATAGATTGCATTTCATCTTATTAGCATCCATCCATATGTTGGATTGAGGACTTGAAAAAGCACTAGCAAAATTCACTGGATTAATTATAACACCTACATCATAATCACTCTCGCCAAGATAAACAATGTATTCATTAGAAATGGCAGATATTTTCTGTCTCCCAAATCTCCTAGCAAGAACTTTTGGAATAGACTCAACAGGATCAGGGGTAAGAACAACATCAGGGATAGTTACAATGTCAAGCTCAAGTTGCTGATGATTATCTCTATCAACAAGTGCAAGTACAACACCTTACTGAATAGTAGGCAAAAGAGTAAGAATTACCTCAACTTCCTTGTCTTCAATGATTGATTATAATACACCGCATCAGTAGTGTCAAGCTCCAAGAATTTAGCTGCCTGAGACTCAATGATCCTGACACCTAGTGTGGGATAGTAGAATATGTATCCTTCAGAGTGATCTGAGTACCTAATGAAGTAACAACGCGTGGTTTTGGGGTCAGTTTTTCTCTTAAATGGGTTATAAATTCTCACTTCTACTGGACAACCCTAAACACGAAAATGATGAAGGCTGGTTTTCTACTAGTCCATAATTGAAAATGTGTTTTAGGAATAGATTTACAGTGGACTCTATTAAGGATATAAAGGGCACACTTAATGGCTTCACCCTAGAGGCACATGGGCAAGTTAGACCTACTCATCATACTCACCATCATATCTTTAAGGGTACGATTACGCTTTTCAACCACACCAATTTGTTCAACTCTACCAGGCTTGGTATATTGCACAATAATCTTATATTATTACAAGTACTTGGCAAACGATCCTATGAAATGTCTAGTGACATCATATCTACCATAATATTTACCACCACAGTCAGATCTCACAATTTTAATAACTTATGATAATTATTTTTCAAATTTATTTTTAAAAATTTAAAATTTTTCAAGGGTCCCCGATTTCTCTTTTAAAAGAAAAACATAGCCAAGATGAGAGAAATCATCAATGAAAGTGAGAAAAAATTTATTGCCACAAAAGGTAGTAGTGTAAGGTCCACTTATGTTAGTGTTATGTTACTGTGGTTAGTTTTCCACGAATACAGTCGAGACAGGTGTCTAAGTCTCCAAAATCCAGTGGCGTTAAAATATCATCATTAATTAGCTTTTGAATTCCTTCTTTAGAAATATGACCTAATCTTTTATGCCATAAGAAAGAAGATTTATCTTTAATTTTAGGTCTCTTAGACACACTATTGTCAACATGTAAAGAGGCACACTCAATATTATGGACTAGATTTAGTTTATATAAACCATTATTCAAAACATCACACCCAACAATTTGAGAATTATGAAGTAAGTCAACCATACCTATGAAATTGAAAACAATAATCAATTTTGTCTAAAGAAGAAATAGAAATTAAATTTTGTCTAAAAGACGATACATAAAAAGTATTTTCCAAAATAAATTTAAAACTGGACTCCAAATTTAAAATAATATCTCCTATAGACTCGACTCTAACTGCTTTATCATTCCCCATTTTAAGCTAGGCTTCATTCTAACTTAGCTTCCATTTGTTTTGAATCCCTACAAAGATATAGCAACATGAACAATTGCACCATTGTCAAACCACCAAGAATTTGATGGGACATCAATTAAACTGGATTCAAAACAAACTAAAGCAAGTGAGTTACCTTATTCTTTTTACTTTTTCTCTAACCAAGCTTGAAATTTAGTGTAATCCTTCCTAATGTGGCCCTTCTTTCTACAGAAAAAATACTTGGCCTCTTTTTTTTATGGCATCATTGGGACCTAACACATTTTGAGACTGACCATTATCTTTACCCTGCTTGTTACTGTCCTGACCTTTTTGAGAAGTATTGCCTTTAGGTTTCCTACGGTTCCCAGAATTCTCCATTTCTTGACTAGGTTTGGATTGAGAAACAAACATGGCGGTAATAGTCTTCTCTTTCTTAAGTTTCTCTACCTCTAAAACACATTTGTTAATAATGTCATTCACATTCTAAGACTGATCTTGGGTATTATAAACAGTTTTTATCTAGCCAAAATCTAATGGAAGAGAATTAAGGGCATGGTGAACAATAAAATCATCATAAATTGTGACATCAAGGTTTTTAAGTTTGGATTGGATAAAGACAAGTTTGAGGATATGCTCTCATACCCCACTCCCACTGTCGTATTTCAAAGTGGTAAGTTCATTCATTAGGTTCCCAGTCTCAACCTTACTGGATACTTTTTATCTCTGTCCCACAGTATCAAAAAGTACCTTGGCATTATTAGTCTCAGGCAGACCACTCAAAAGATGTTCTGAGATAGATCTCTTAATCGCTAAAAGACTTAGGTGATTAGGTTTCTCTCATTTTGCGTACAACTCATTTTTAGATGTTGTACTAGTAGCAGTAAGTGCGGCGGGCTTAGGCTCTCTCAAGGCCATATCTATGTCAACAATCCTTAAGGCAAACTCAATGTCTTGCTTTCATTTCTTATAATTCGAGCTATTAGACAAGATAACAGTGGTATTGTTATTGTTGACTGCAAAAGTAACTAAATAAAAAATAAAATAAAATAAAATAATGATTAGCAATCAGAGGTAAAAATATGCTTTAAACTTAATCAAGCATAAACCATAAGAGATGACTTGGTGCATCTTTATCGTCTCTCCTTTGGGTAGAGAGTGCTATATCTTATGAGGTTCCTTTAATAAACCACCAAAAAAAATATTCAAATTTGAAAAGTCAATCCCTTTTGAGCAAAAAAACGCTTCTAATCCAAATGTTGTCTGATCAATCATTGAATTTTAATCATGTCATTAGTACATACAATAACTCCCTTTGGGCTGGTTATTATATGTAATAATATAATGGATTGTCATATACAAATATACAAGAAGTATCAAGAATCAACGAGCGTACCCTTTTGGGCAGTAACGCTAGTATCAACCAAATATTTCTTGCTTTGATATTATCATACATAAATTGTCCATAATTATAATTATTATTTTATGCTCTTAAAAAATGTGTGTTTAAAAAAAATACATCAATAAGTACTTTAAGGTCATTAAATAGCCAAAAAAGGTTTGATATTATGTAATTAAAACCAATGAGAATAGATATTACCATTAAAACTAGAATATCAAAATTACGTAACCAGTATACTTTCACCAAAAAAATATTTCATGGTTTTCAAGATATTGTAAAAAGTATAAAATAAGGCCAAAATGTGCAGAACACTTTTATATGTATTTTTTGTTTAGCGAAAGTAAAAGTCCCCGGGTCTCTAGGGGACTTGGAAACGATTTTGCATAGCATATATATATAAAGTGAACTAAACATGTAGAGCATATATATATATATATATATATTTTAATGAAAGTAAAATTCCTCAGGTCTTTAGGGGACTCGGAAACGATTTTGCTTCAGAAATGTGCAAAGCATATATAACTAAACGAGTAGATTTGACCCATTACACAGTCATTCACGTGGTCAATTTTGGATGTTTTGAAGCAATTAAAGTGCATAGATTTGGCAAATCAACCTTCATGGAACAAATATATATATATATATATATATGTGTGTGTGTGTGATTTTCAAACGGAGATTTGCATAAAATCAAACTTTGAAAAAATTTAGATTCGGCTACGGTGGGTTTACTACAAAAACCTAAATTTGATGCATAAAAATTACATCATTATGTTCGAAAAAAAATCCCATGAACATGTATATATAATTTAATTAAATTTTTATGTACAAAATAATAGATTTTGATAACCTAAATTTGAATCTAGATTATTGTTTGGGGCAAACTTCGTACAGACTTTTCTAGTGCTACAGTACGAGTTAAATTGCAAGCTTTATATCAAAATCTTTCTTATTTCGAGAGTAACAAAAGCCCGAATTGTATTCCAAAAAAAGTAGATAAATATTTGTATCAATCAACACAAGATTCGGTTCAAAACTTTGAAATCAAAGTTTTTGTATAAATAAAATAAAAAAAATAAAATTTCAAATTCATGTACAATTGGCTCTGATACCAGTTGTTGAAAATAAATTCAAACAATTGTATGTAAAAAAAACTTGAAATATTAATTACATAAAAATAAGATATGCGGAAGTGTACCGAGTCGTGATTGTTCCATCTTCAACTCTGAAAGATTAAAAATATTAGGGTTTGACCTTCCTCTCTATCACAATCAATATGATAGTTATCAATGGGAACAGCTGTGTGTATATTTTGAAGAGAGATGCTCTAACTAATATATAAAGGATAAACCCTAACTTCACTGGGCCCTCCCATAAAAGGCCTGCAATGGGTTCAACAACTAGCTCACACTAACTATCTAACGTCATTATTCCTATTAGGTACACATAGGTCCAATAATATATATCACAACAAAATAAATTTTATCATGTATATTTATATCTTTAACTTGATTTTAACCCATTTTTAATAAAATAAAAATTAATTAATATATACTCAATATATGAAAATTTTCAACAATAAATTCATGGCCTTGCCCGGATATTATGTGTGTATTAATCTTGGTTCATGATACATGTGCGTGGAAGTGGGAATATTAATGTTCACAAACTCCCCCCCTCTCTCTCTCTCTCTCTCCTCTCTCTCTCTCTCTCTCTCTCTCTCGCCCTTTAAATGCTTAATTCACTGGTATGATCTGTGCACTCCATTGTGGCTCCAAACTAGCCTGTTCTAGCATATGATTGTGGCTCCTATTAATTTATAAAAGAGATAGATTCTTTGAATAATGATATTTTGGGATTCAAGTTACTTCTAGATTCTAAGTAAATACACTCAATATATAAAATTGTTGATATATATATATATATATTAAAAGTCCTGTACCATCACTATAGTAACTAATTAATTGTCACATAATGAGTTACATTTTTCAAAATTTTACTTTAAATACTTGCAATACATTATGGAACTGTCATTTAATGTTAAAGTAATAATTTTATAAAATTAATTTAATTTTTTTTCCACCGATAAGAGGTTATTATGAAATAATTATTATCAATTTGACATTTAATGTAAAAGATTTTGTTAAAGATTTTGTTGAGGAAAATTAAAATAAAAGAGTATAAAGAATAAAAATTAATATTGAATACTACAATCAATCAATGGGCCTTTCCCAAGCAAAACAAGAATAATGATGGAACATTTTTACTTGCTGTGGAATCATGAATCATATGAGCAAACTACGAAGTTGAAGGAGTTAAATAATAGGTAATCAAACCACATAAGCCCCCAACCCAAAAAATAATAATAATAATAATAATAATAATAATAATAATAATAATAATAATAATAAAATCCCACCAAACGGAAGAGATTTTTTGTTAACGAAGTAGAGGGGTCAATCTATGACCCGACCCGAATTGGCCTGACCCGCTCCACGGCCCAACTCGGCCTTGCTCCATTGTCTATGCAGCTTCAGCCCAACCTGACACAAACACCCCGGATCAGGACTTCGCCCATCCAACTGAGACTCGACGTGCAATCCGACTAGGGATGGTCATTTTGGCTGATCCGTCTGAATTTGATCTACTATTCAAGCTGAGTGGATGTGAGATTCTGATTTTTTTTTAAGATCGGATTGGATCGGATTTAGATCTAAAAAAATTGAATATTAAATCGGTTATGAGAATAGGACTACCTCCACCCCGAATCCGCTCTGAATTTAATATCTGACTTGAATCTACCCAAATCTGCCTTAAAAAATATCCGAACAACCTGCAAGCTCAAGTTTTTTTTTTTTTTTAACGGCCTTTTCTTTTCTAATGGTGGGTCCTACCTCACCCAAACCACTCCCCTTTCTATGTAGATAAATATTTATTTATTAATAATTAATTAGTTCAAATTTAATTATTTATTTTTATTAAAATTATTATTAAATGATTCTAATTTTATTTATAAATTATAAGTATTTTCCATTTTTAAATATCATTTTGTAAATAAAATTATTCATTATAGTTTACAAAATTAAATGTAGTTAAAATTTATTAATTTTTTATGATCAATTGGATAATTGTATTATTTTAATTTTTAATTTATTTAAAGATATTTTAAAAATATTAAAAATACATATATAATCAATGGAGCAGGTCAAGGATTGATTTTCTTAACCTAGCTTGATCCAATCCAATGAGGAACTGGGTTAGTTTGAGTAGGCTGACCAACAGCCGAATTGAAGCTGTCTCTTCAAAACCGGACCTGCTTAAACTCTGTACAATGAATAATGACAAAGTGGTGGGGTACGTCCGAACTGACCAGGCGCTGACTCCAGGGGTAATTTTAAGAACTTGTGGATCAACGTGGCTATACTCCCATACAACTATTTTCTCCATTATCCACTGACGTTACTTTAACTTAAAAAGACCTACGCCCACTGAGGTTCCATTGCCCGAGCTGCTCTCGTTACCCTTATAATTTAAAAAAATCTACACTCAAGACAATATAACTAGCCGTCTTGCAAAACGCGTTAGAATTATCATCCCTAGGTGCAATTGCCAGCCGTCTCTTCAAAACCGGACTTGCTTAAACTCTGCACCATGATAACGACAAAAGTGGTGGGGTCCGTCCGAACCGGCAACGCATTGAGTCCATCTGTAATTTTCGTAACTTAGGGATCGATTGGATGCAACGAAATATGACCTTCATAAATAATACATCCTTATAAGTTTGATGTGATATTTTTTGCTTGGTTTGGGAAGTAAAATTTCTTATCTCTAAAAATTATCCTCCCTTCTTAATCTTAAAAGAAGGTGTATTATTTTTGGAGAGTGTTTGAGCTCTCCAAAAATTATACCCCCTTATATGGACTAAATTGGACCATTATGCCCCTTCTCATCCCTCTTCTCACCTACAAAATATATTTTATATTAGAAATAAATTCTTTTTTTTCTAATGGAAAAATGTATTAAAAAATTATATTAATAAAAATAAAAAATATATAATTTTTTTCAAGTAGGGGTCGTATGATTAAAAATATATATTTTTTCCAAATAGGAGGTGATGTGATTTTAAGATAATAATATTTTTTTTAGCAAATTTATACAAAATTACGCATATATTGATATTTTTTAAATAAGGAGAAAAAATAGCGACTAAGGAAGTTTCGGATAAATTGAGATGTTATTGCCTACGAAACTAATTTATATATTTTATAAAGTTAATTTATTTAATAACATAATTTATTTATAATTAATTTGTACTAGTTGATTTTCACATTATATAATTAACATAAACAGATAATTAAGTTTGAATAACCAAGTTTATTTAATAGGTAACCAAGTTTGGGACATCACAAGAGCAAAAGAGTCATTTGACTCTTTTTATCATAATTCACCTCCTCTTATTATAAAACATCCAAACCAAGTTAAAAGTTATCCCCTTCATAAACATCACAATCAATGTGGGCCAACCGTCTAAAAATATATTCTCTCTTATCTTACACCCCCTCTAAAACTTAATTCCTCTGAAATTTTAGCACCATCTAATCGGCCCTAAGGCTATACTCCCGTTCAACCGATTTTCTCCATTATCCACTGATGTTATTTTAATAACTTTCAAAGGCCTAGGCTCACTGGGGTTCCATTGTCTGAGCTGCTCAACTATCGCTACCAATATTTTCATTTTTTTAAATATTAAATTTATTTTTTTACATTTTAATTTTTTTTTAAAAATTAAAGAATAAAAATGTCAATATAACAAAAGATTAAAAATTAACTACTTAAAATAACTTTTTTTCCTTGTGTAAAACATAAAAAAAGTTATCTTTTTAATAGGTAATTAGTAGCCGGTTACAAAAACAAAACAAAAAAGTTAATTTTTTTCTATTTTCAACAGTTAACTAGTAACTAACAAAAAAAAAAAAAAAAAAAAATCTAATTTTAAACTCAACCTGATATTTCTCCCTGCATTGTAAGGAATACTCACATGCGAACAATACACTTTATATGCTCTTAAAAGATCCAAAACAAAATATAAATACGTAGGTGGACTTTTTATTTATGTTTTCAATTATGTTTCACTATTGATGGAGTGCATATCAATTGCATACATTCTTTTTTTTTTTTTTTAATTTAAGGATATTTAAGTGCCAATTGTCTAGCTTGAAGCTATATTGCACATCCTAAGAACCACATTCCAAACTTTTTTTAGGCATTTCTCTCTAGGAATGCATCAAGGGTTTTCAATATTGAATTAAAACTTCTACCTAATCAAGTATTCCACTCCATAATTCATTACAGAAGTTTTTCAATAGACCAAATACTCACAATGAATATCTAGAAAAAAGAAATCAATTTCTTATGAGGCAATCTGACAAAAATCTGGGAAAAAAAAAAAAAAGACAAACTACTTAGTGTACGTGCATTACTTTGTTTGTGGAATGAGCAATCTGAATGTTTTATTTTTATTTTTTATTTGTTGATAAGAATAACGAATCTGGAAAACGATATATATATAGTTAAGTAAATGGAAAATTTTTTAATTTACAAAAGAAAAGTTCTATTAGAATGATGTAGAAATAATGACTTCGTAATAAAATTTTTTTATTGAACTTCTAATTTTTAATTTTTTTCTGAAAATGATAAGACGACAGTAAAATCACTTTATTTCTAGCTTAAAGTATTTTGATTGTGTGATATAACTCTATATAAATATACAAAGACATTTTATACATATGATTAAATAGTTATACATGGATATTGGAGGAGTATAATTAACTTAAATATCTATTCTTATTGATGGTTTTGTTTTTTGGGAATCTCAAAGGTTATAGAAAATTAATAAATCATTATAATATTAAAATGCATTTTAAATCTCAATAACACTTATATAAAAAATTATTATTTTATTCTATAATTAACTTATAAAAAATATATTAAATTGATAAGTGTATATAAGAGAACCGATATAATTTGGTTCGATTAATATTCGATTAATAAATATTTTTAAATTGATTTGATTATCATTTTTTATTTTGAAAAAATCATCAATTTAATTTTCTCATCTATAACAACATAAACATCAAATTAAGAAACGTAGCGCTCTCAAAAAGAATCTAAAAAACACCAGCCGGCCAAACCAACTCCCCCTAATGCATTCACTTCATATCAATAATAAAAAATTCAACTGATTAACATCAAGAAGACAAAATTATTTATAATAAATAGAGAAACAATAAATATATCCCAATATACTACGAAAGCTCAACCATGCTATAAGAAATTAGTAAGACGAGTCGATTGAGTGCAAAATTTTACCAACGTTATATAAGAAAACTTAGAAAAAAAAAATTGGATCATCTATCATCAAATAATCGGCAATAGGTGTCAATCGACAAGAAGACTTGGTAATTTTAGTATTTTTAACCGAAAGTTGTTAGTTGCATTTTTTAGTGTTTTGGTATAAAAAATAATAATTTTTAGTAATTTTTATAATTTCGAATGATTGATAAAATTTTTGATAATTTTTGACAATTTTTAATAATTCTTAGCAATTTTTTTTCTAAACTTAACCTGATATTCCCCTGCAGTGTAAGGAAATACATTCACATGCAAACAATAGCTTTTAATTTTTATTTATTTTTTCAATTAATTTCAACAGCGAAATGGAAGTTGTATTTAAGTAGTCCTAGGTTGTCGCACAATTACCCAAACATTCACAGCAACTTGTGATCGACCTAGGTTCTCACATAATAATATTAGCCAGTTATGCAATCACAAGCTTCACAGCAGCTTGTTAGAATTTCAATTTCAATGGCTCTTAATCTTGTCCTTGCACTTCCTACCTCTTTATACTTCTACTAGGCTGCACCCTCAGCCGTGTTTCACAAGCAGCTCCAGTTCGTCACCGATTTCTGCATAGCATTGGATGCAAAGCCATGAGCCAGACTGAAGATCGAACGATTATTAGGAGATCTGGAAACTACCCACCAACCATTTGGAGCTACGACTATTTGCAGTCACTGAATAGTGAATATGCGGTAGATGCGGTACTGTTGTTTTAGTTGTTAGTTGTTATATTGTGCTTCATTGGATGCAATGTTTTCTAACAAAACGCACATATATATACATATATAATATATATATGTTGGGCATAATAATACTAAAGCTGTGCCCTTGCCGACAAGTTTAGTCTGGTGCCATGTGGCACAGTGCCGAGCATATTCACATGAGCCACGTAGCCACTTGCCGAGCACGTTCCGCTTGGACACGTGGCATCCCGCCGAACAAACTGATTATTGGCACGAGAGTTCCACGTGAGTGTTATACGTGAGTACACGATTTAGAGTTAGTGCTCCAAAGAGTACCTTGAACCTCGACATCAATAAACAATGTATTACCACGGTGGCTATAGCCGAGGAAGCTAGTTTGCTCGGCCTATCTGTCGACGGCCAGCAAATGTCAAACCTAGGACCCACAGCCTTTAAAGAAGGCTCGTGACCATAAATGCACCTTAATTAGGATTGAACTAGGTACTTGTCTCTGGAGATGTAACTAAATCGGTCTATCTCGTCACGATTCGGTGGCTGATGCGACAAGAAGACCAGTCTGACCCTGAAATTCCGGTCGTAATGCCGTGTTAAACCGCCAGAAGCATTAAATGAAAGGCACGGTGTATTAATGAGGGGTCTGAGGCATTAAATGAAGGGGAAGGGCATTTAAAGCAAGAGTGGAAAAGAGGGACACGGCAGTGTGCGTAACGTCAAGTCATAGGTATGCTGTAATCATCACTCAGACCACTATATATGGGATATGCTACTGAACCACAGAGGTAAGCTGACTATGCCGACTTATGCTTGACTCCTTTATTTCCATAAAACTTCCTTTTTTGAGCGACATTCTGACCTAATCATCGGAGGGTTTTCCGGCCTGAGACCTCCCCTCCGGCCGTCACCTTTCTTTCTGTCTTTGTTCGGCAGGGCGGCGATTGCATTTCCGGTTGGCGTGGTCAGCAGTTCCGGCGGAGAATTTCTGTTGCCGAACATTTGGCGCCCACCGTGGGGCTCGTTGTCTAGCCCAGCATTGTGTTCACTAGCTTTTTTCTTGTTTCTTTGTTAAGTCTCCAGTATTTGTCCACATAATGACTTCGGGAGGAAACACTACCCCACCACCATCTCCACGGGCAGGAGACGCTTCCACTCCTGCCAAAACTAAAGGGAGTGCGTTGGTTATCCGGACTCCAGGTCTGGAGTGCCGGAAGAAAAATGGAGGATCCTGAGGTACTGAAACGGAGAGAGAGAGCTGATGGCTAAGGCCAGTGAAAAGCAGGCAGAACTGGAGGAGATTCTGCTGGAATTGAGTAAGGAAAAGGGAAAACCCCTGCTAGCCATACAGCTGATTCTGGTCAATCCGACTCGGAATCTGATGAAAGTTACGATGCTCTTTACGAGGACCCCACTGATGAGGATGACGGGGACACCCATGAACAGAAGGAGGTGCGCTCTCGCTCGCGACGTGATGTCTCTCCTTCCAGGAAGGACTCGCGCCGTGCTAAACCGTCGCAAAACGTGACGTGAGATCCGATGTTGACGCGCCCATCAAAGCGCATCACCAAAGGAGTTCCTCAAAAAAGTGCTGGAGGCGCACTCAGAGAGGCGGATAGCTCGGACCAAGAAGAGCTAACTTGAAGCGTAAGAAAGCGGGAAAGGCAAGATGGAAGAGTGGGGGCAAGCAGAGGAATGGGGGCTCAGGGCCAGAGCACACGAATGATGGCAAGGAAAGCCTGGGGCGAATCTCTGCCTCCCCATTCGTCGATGAAATAATCGATGCGGAGCCTCCGGAGAAATTCCAAACTCCGAGCTTAATCTCTATGATGGGAGAACTGACCCCCTGGCCCACTACCGTCATTACATGCAGGCCATGACATTATGGAACAGCAACGACCACCTCATGTGCAAAGTATTCCCTTCCAGTTTGGGGGATACAGCGCTTCAGTGGTTCCATAAACTGCCCCCTGGCAGTATTCGGTGTTGGCAGCAACTGGCGGAGGAGTTCGTCACCCGGTTTCTGGCTAACACAAAACAGCCCAAAACCGCTGACGTCTCCTCACAATGAAAAGAAAGTCCGGGGAATCATTGAGAGATTATTCCCGCCGCTACCTGGAGCTCTACAATGAGGTGGGAGAATGCTCGGAGCAATTGGCGGTCACCTCGTTTAAATTGGGGTTGCGGAAGGAGGATAGGCTGTGGCTCTCCTTGACCAAAAAGCAGCAACATGTCAGATCTTATGTGCCGAATCGAGAAGTACGCCAAGGTGGAGGACGAGACACAGCCGGCCGAGCAGAAAGAAAGGAGATCCCAGGGCCAGACAAGAGAGAAAAGACGGGGAGACGGCCGCCGATTCATTGACGAGGGGAAGTCGTCTTTGAAGCGGTCAATACGGTGTTCAAAGAGCCAATCTTCAAGATCCTTCCCCAAATAAAAAATAGGCCATATTTCAGATGGCCCGGAAAGCTGCCGGATTTCCCTGGAAAGGAGAATTCCAAAAACTACTGCGCGTATCATCAAGACAAGGGCATCGCACCGGAGCCTGCCGATCGCTACGACATCATCTGGAGGAATTGGTGCGCAGAGGCCACCTTAAAGAGTTCGTCGACGAGGGCAGAACTAGAGAAGCAGCCCCACAGGATAGAGAGCCAAGGAGGCAACGAGAAGAGACTGCCGAGGAGGAGGCAGCCGAAGAGGCTCAACCCCCACCAAGGGCCAGGGCGCGCAGAGATGTCCCGAGACCTGCAGTCATCCACGTGATTCATATGGAACGGCGACCCCAGAGTGTCATCAATCATGCCCCTAATCCACCAAGTAAAGAAATCTTGGGCGTCGCGGGTCAGCCGAACAAGCGCCCAAGGACAGCCGCCATGGAGGAAATCACTTTTCATGAAGACGAGCATCCTGGTGTTCAGCTGCCGCACAATGATGCCCTGGTGGTCACTCTGGGCATGTTTAATTCAGAAGTAAGAGAATCCTGGTAGATGCAGGAAGCTCAACAGAAGTTATGTTCCTGAGCTTATTTAAGAAGCTCGGATTAACTGAAGAAGATCTGGAACCGGCAGAATGCCCGCTCATAGGATTCAATTCTGCTCCTGTCTGGCCTCTGGGCAGAGTCGTCATTCCTGTCCGCGTGGGTCCGGTGGAGCAAGAGGTTGAGTTCACTGTTGTGGATTCCCCCTCTTCCTACAATGCTATAGTAGGGAGATCGTGGATTCACGCTCTGAAGGCGGTCCCCTCAACCTACCACCAGGTGCTGAAGTTCCCCTATTGCGGGGAAGTGATTTCTATTTTGGGGGATCAGAATACCTCCCAAAAGTGTTTCTCTGCAGCCCTAAATCCAAAATGATCCCGAACAAGTCCACTGGCGGAACTACCCGAGGACACCCAAAGATCGATGATGTCGGTGGTGATCCGCAGATGAAAGCACAGAGGGTTTGGAGAAATATCAAATTGGCCCGGTTGAGGATGATAGATTCTTCCTGATCGGCGCAACCTGAGCGCCGAGGAAAACTAGAGCTAACGGAGATGCTCTTGAAGAATATTGGAACGTTCGCCTGGACTCCACACGAAATGCCAGGCATTTCCCCCGAAGTCATGACTCATAAGTTGAATGTGAATCCGGAGGTAAAGCCTGTGGTACAAAAAGCAAGGCGATCAGCTCTGCAACACGCAGAAGCTGTCATTGAGGAGGTCGGCCGACTGTTAGAGGCGGAGGCCATTCGGGAAGTCTCATACCCGGAGTGGTTAGCTAATACGGTCGTGGTCAAGAAGAAGAATGGGAAGTGGAGAGTCTGCGTAGACTACACAGACCTGAACAAGGCCTGCCCTAAGGATCCATTCCCCTGCCAAAGATCGACCAACTCGTTGATTCAACTGCTGGATGTTCCAGGATGTCGTTCCTGGACGCTTATAGGGGATATCACCAAATCCCTATGTTCGGCCCTGATGAGGAAAACTTCTTTCATAACCCCCGAGGCATATACTGTTACAGAGTTATGCCATTCGGGCTGAAGAACGCTGGAGCCACCTATCAACGGCTGGTTACAAAATATTCAAAAAAGACCTCGGCAGACGATGGAGGTCTACATTGATGATATGGTGGTAAAAAGCAAGGAGCCGAACACACATCTCCAACATCTCCAACATGTTTTCTCTACCCTTGATCGGTATGGGTTAAAATTAAATGCTGCCAAGTGTGCCTTCGGAGTTGGCTCGGGTAAATTTTTGGGCCACTTGGTGAGCAGAAGGGGAATTGAGGCTGATCCCGAGCAAATACGTGCCATCCAATCTGTTTCCCCCGCGCACAAAAAAGGAGGTACAGAAGCTCACAGGGATGGTGGCGGCACTCAACCGGTTTATTAGCAGATCATCCGACAAGTGCCGGCCATTCTTTAGACTGCTCAAAGGGGCCAATAAGATGCAATGGGATGCTGAGGCGGATGCGGCACTGGAAAAGCTTAAAGAATACCTAACAACTGTCCCAATATTGTCAACACCGCAGCCGGGGGATATTTTGCAGCTATATCTGGCAGTCTCAGAGCATGCAGTCAGTGCCGTCTTGCTGAGAGAGAACAAGGGAAGCAGCATCCTATTTACTATGTGAGCAAAACAATGCAAGGAGCAGAGACCAGATATCTGCCCCTAGAGAAGTTGACCTTGGCACTAATAATGGCATCCAGGAAGCTAGCCCATTATTTCCATGCACACACCATTCAAGTTGTCACCGATCAGCCAATTGGCCATGTTTTAAAGAGGGCTGATGTATCGGGCCGACTAGCAAAGTGGGCAGTTTCCCTTGGGCATTCGACATAAAGTTCATCCCAAGAACCGCGATAAAGGCTCAAGTCCTGGCCGATTTTGTAGCGGAATTTTCCACACCAGCCTGTGGTCAGACAAAAGAAGTATGGCATGTTGAAATAAAGTCTGCCCCGGCCGAACATAATGAGGCCGAACAACTTGGCAAATCGAGGTTGATGGTCTTCGACTAGAAAAGGAGGCGGCGTAGGCATAGTTCTGACTACACCAGAAGGGGTCTCAATAGAATATGCAATAAAACTCGAGTTCGAAGTACTAATAATGAGGCGGAGTATGAAGCTCCTGGCTGGACTCGACATCGCTCGGCGGCTGATGGCAGATATCGTAGTAAGGACTGACTCTCAGTTGGTTGCTAACCAGCTAAAGGGTGAGTATATGGCTAGAAGTGAAAAGATGGCAGAGTATTTAGAAGCAGCAAAGAAGAGAATTGAAGGCTTCAATAAAGCTAGCGTGGAGCTCATTGGCAGGGATCATAACGCTCATGCTGATGCACTTGCAACGCTAGCCGCCTCTTCTCGAATAAGGCTAACTGACCAGGTCTTTATGGAAGTCATAAAAAGGCCGAGCATAACGAAAGACGTAGAGGTAATGTGTGCTGACCAGCCCCATCTTGGATGGATCCAATCATCACTTACTTGAAGGACGGAACACTTCCCGAAGACAAGACAGAAGCAAAGAAACTAAGAATAAAAGCCGCCAGGTTTTGGCTCTCTCCTGACCAGAAGTTATACAAAAAGTCATTCACAGGCCCCTATCTCTTTGTGTTCATCCCGATAAAGTGCAAGACTTTCTTTACGAGCTTCATGAAGGTGTCTGTGGAGCACATACTGGGGGCAGATCACTGGCGCACCGAGCAATTACTCAAGGGTATTGGTGGCCGAAGATGGGATATGACGCTCAGGCCTATGTTCGGAGATGCAAGAAATGTCAGAAGTTCGCTCCCATTCCTCATCAGCCAGCCCAGGAACTCAGCCCGCTTACCAGCCCTTGGCCGTTCGCTCAATGGGGACTTGATATTGTGGGCCCTGCCTTGCTTCGGGAAATAGAAAGTTCTTAGTGGTCGGCACCGACTACTTTACTAAGTGGGTGGAAGCAGAACCCCTAGCTCACATCAAAGATGCTGATACCATTCGATTTATTTGGAAGAAACATTACCAGGTATGGCATCCCTAGGACACTTATTTCCGACAATGGGACGCAATTTGACAGTGCCCCGTTTAGGGAATATTGTTCTAGATATGGAATCAAGAATATTTACTCTACACCAGCTTACCCCCAAAGCAATGGTCAAGCTGAAGCTACGAACAAAGTCATTCTCAATGGGATTAAGAAAAGACTGGAAGCGGCAAAAGGAAGATGGGTGGATGAATTGCCATCAGTACTGTGGACCTACCGAACAACCCCTAGAAGATCAACCGGAGAATCTCCCTTCTCTCTGGCTTACGGTGTCGAAGCCGTCATACCCTTAGAAGTTGGCCTCCCGAGCATCAGAACTCTATCATTTGACAGAGGGGAGAATGATCAAGCTATGGGAATAAGCCTGGATCTAAGATGAAAGAAGGGAACTGGCAGCACTAAGGTTAGCCAACTACCAGCAAGAGACAAGGAAGAAATTTAATAAAGGGGTCAGACAGAGAATTCCGTACTGGCGATGGGTGCTGAGAAAATTGATGGGAAGCAGGAAAGATCAAACTGAAGGAAAGCTGGAGCTAATTGGGAGGGACCATTCACCGTCTCTGAGGTGCTCGGCAATGGCGCCTACAAGTTAATTGACATGGAGGGAAAGCCAATCAAAAGACCGTGGAATATAGCCCATCTAAAGTTGTACTATCATTAATTTTTTCTTCACATTTGTTGACTAAAGACTTTGTTGATATTGAAAAGCAATCCTTTTTACAAAGCAAAAGCAAACTCAAAAGCTTGAGATCACCCTGCTCAACAAAAAGACGCCACATCACTTTGGGTGGTGGCATGGAAAAGAGCCATGCTCGGCTTCCCGAGCATTGGTACGAAAAGAATGCCCCATCTCCATCGATGTTGGCACATTCCTGGTTTATTTACTGACCAGGAAATGCTCTTTAGACTGAGATTCAATTCCTCGGTCTTCTGAAAAGAATTATCAAAAGAAGCCACGCTCGGCTTGCCCAGCGTTGGCAATCCTGGTTTATTTACTGACCAGGAAACTCTTTAGACTGAGATTCAATTCCTCAGTCTTCTGAAAAGAATTATCAAAAGAAACCACGCTCGGCTTGCCCAGCGTTGGCACATTCCTGGTTTATTTACTGACCAGGAAATGCTCTTTAGACTGAGATTCAATTCCTCAGTCTTCTGAAAAGAATTATCAAAAGAAGCCACGCTCGGCTTGCCCAGCGTTGGCACATTCCTGGTTTATTTACTGACCAGGAAATGCTTCTAGACTGAGATTCAATTCCTCAGTCTCCTGAAAAGAATTATCAAAAGAAATCCATGCTCGGTTTGCCGACCATTGGTACAGAGAGAACCCACATCATTTCTGATGGTGGCCCAATCTTGATTTATTCATCGACTAGAAACGATTTTTTAAATCAAGATTCGATTCCTTGGTTTGTTAATTGGAAGCAAAAGAAGCATGTTCTAAAGAGCTCAGCGCCAGTATCATAAAGGTACACTTTTCCGATGCTCGGCATGAGATATAAAAGCGAAGATTTATCAGAAGGTAGTTACCTCCGTTATTATGAGAAAGAGGACAGCCGAACTTATCGAGGTATGTGAGATTTATTAAAGTTATGCCTCTTTAACAAAAGCTTGAAGTCATTTTATGAAAAGCAAACTATGAGCTTGTTACCTCTGAAGGGTTTACTGTTTAAAGTATTTCTGTTAGAAGTTGTGCTAAAGTGGTACAAAAAGACACCATACATACTTCAATACAAAGCATAAAATATACAAAGAAAGACAGACTGTCAATAGGGAACAATTCAAAAGCTTTCATTACATGCCTCAGAGTACGGTTACAATACATTTTACATAAATCAATCAAAGAAGCTACCCTAAATCTAAGATGAGCATTAACATTTGTTGTAAGGGTTTGTAGCTATTTCGTGGGAAAAAACGTCAAGGTACTCCTCGGCTGCACTCCTATAATTCTGTCAGCAAACCAGTTAAGGCATTCCCCAATCAATTCATCGGCAGTTCTAAAGAAACAAAGACAGAGAAAAATAAAACAAGATTAGAGAGAAGTCAAACTGCGTTCATTCATTTGGAATTAAAAGTTCAATATTATACATCAGAACAAAAAAAAAAATACATATATGTACAAAAAGGCTCACTTCTCTCCCTTAGTAGGATCACTCTCCACTATTAATCAACTTGTTCAAGCACTTGGGAGGTGTCCTTCTGGGCACTATCCACCTCAACCTCCCCTCGTCGATTGTTTCTTCGGCAGTATGAATTGAGGGAGTTTGAGGTGGACGCTCAAAGCTGAACTGAGGAATGGGCGCTCTGGATCAGGATAAGGGACCTCCTTGTATATGGGGTTGGTGGGATCAATTGTTTTCTTCATTGCGGCCTCCCAACCCTCAAGAAAGAAGTCGTTGTGAGCATCCCTCATCTGATCCACGCAATCATTAATCTGGGCTTCCACTCAGCTTTGGCCTTGTCCTCGGCTTCTGGAGGGCAGCTTCTTCTCTGCCAGGGCCGAGTCTTCAGTGCAAGCTCTGCCCGAAGGTTGACAAGCTCTTGCTTTGATCTCTCTTGCTCGGCCCTGGAAGCCTCCAACTCCTTAAGAGTAATTCCTGCCCAGTCTTCGTGGAGGACAACTCAATCTCGGCCTGGAAAGTTTGCCCTTGACCACTAAAAGCTCCTCGTCTTTATTAGGATTTATCCATTGATTGCACACGAGCTATGCTTCCAGCAACTTGGCCAAGGGCAGTGTTGAGTTGATGCTCAATCTCCTTATTTTCATCTCGAAGCTGACTTCTCTCTTTTGCCAGAGCGTCATTGCTGGATTGGAGTTTGTTCTCCTTCTCCAAGGACCTCACGCTCGCTTTCAACTCCCTTATGTCCGTCTTATCCTGCTCGGCTCTGGCATCGATGCTCGGCTCCGAGCAATTAACTCCATGTGTGGAGAGAAGTCTGCAGAAAGAACAGAAAGTTAGGAAAAATTATAATAACGAAAGGATTCACATAAAGGAATATTATAGTACTTACAGAGATGATGTTCTTCATCAGAGTTGTGGATATCCTCCGTCCTATTCCTCGTGTTATGAACGTCCCGAGGAGGGAGGATACCCTTGAGATACTCCTCGGCATGGTTGAAGGCTGTCTTGGATAGTGAAGGGACGGCCTTGAGGGTGTTCGAGGCTGGGAATAAGGATTTCTGGAATAAATGGAGGGGAGTCTCGAACCGGATTGGCCGGATACTCGATGGCCAGAGGCACGGGCCCAATTGGTTGAGCAGGTAACGGCTCGGAGGTTCTTGGTGGTGCGTCTTTGGTGGGTGGCACGACCTTGGAAGGTGCTGGCCCCCTCGCGGCGTCCTCCTTCGGTAGCTTCGCCTGCTCGGCCGTTGGAGCCGCGTCCGCAGATTGTGTCTGGCCCTCTTCTGCTCAGGAGGACCAGATGGCCTCTTCTGAGCTGCCTCCTGCTCCTTCCCCTTCTCCATTTTAACCTTCATTATTGCTCGGCAGTTGAAGGAGCAGGGGCACTCCCCTCATCAGTCTTCTCTTCCCAACAGCCTTTTGCTCGTTGCCTTCTTCTTCTGGGCCTCTCCAGCCCTTTGCCCTTTTGCCTTGCCATGGCGAGCTTCTTGTAATCGATCTTCGGGGCCATGATTCTTCTTCTTCCCCTTCTAAATCTGAGAAGTAGTCGAAGGCAGGGGGTATCTCAACTTTTTCTTCCTCTCCTCTTCCTCCTCGTCCAAAAGAACAAACTGTCGCTTCCTCGGCTGTTCGGAAGGCAGGAACTGCAACTTGAGGGGCTTGAACTTGCTCGGCAATAAGTGGAATAGCGAATGGAGGGGG